>MU007100.1:0-126367 GCA_010583015.1 Tothia fuscella
GATACCGAATAAATCGGGAGCGGGCTACCGAAATTTCTATACCGTACTACTACTATACCGTAATAGTCCCGTACCGCTACGGTACGGGGCCGATATACGCTAACCCGACCCGTACCGTACCGTGCGAAACCCTAGTCCTAGTAGTAGTCTAGAGATAGTAGTAGATTTAAGCTAGAGCGCGGCTTATAGGAGCTTTATATTCGTAGGAGGTAATCTTAAAAGATTACTATCTTACTATTCTATATAGGAGGCTTCTAGTCTCTTAGTCCTATTAGTTTAGTCTTACTTCCTATTATAACCTAGTAGTTTCTTACGTTTAATATACTAAAAGCCTCTACTAGAGTTCTTATCTATTTGTTATATTATACCCGTATCTCTAATTACGTACTTCTACGCTAGAGACTACTTCTTCCGCTATTCTAAGTACGGAGTCTATCCGTAACTACCTATCTACTAGTTACTATATTACTTATTTAATAGTAGGGTTAAGAGATAGTATCTACTCCTTAGTATCTAGAGTATTTATTATAGAATCTTTATTCTTATAGGAGGGATTTCTAGCTATAGAAATTAAGCTAACTTAATATTATAGAACGTATAAGTATATACTTTAAATATTTTAGTTAAATTAACTAAGTTAGCTAAAGAGAAGGGAAACTCTAAAGAATCTATAGGGTGTATATATTCTTTAATAGTATCCGTACCTTTAGTACGGACTTCTATTAGCTCGGGCGACAGCCTCTAATAGTTAGGCTCTTTCTTAACTACTAGTACTATTACTCTTCTTTAATTACTTAGTTACTATAGAAGCATTAGTAGTAACCTATACTATAGTAGTTCTATACTCTATAGTACTATCTTACTAGATTTACTTCCTTTTATATATTTTTCTCTTAGTTATTACTACTAATTACTCTTTAAGCTTAGAAATCTAGGCTACTTAAATTATATTTTAGTATAGTATTAATTTACTACCTCTTATAAGCTAGGAGAAGCTAGCTAGACTATAATAGGCGATTAGGTAAAGGAATTACTTACTAGCTATAAGTAGTATCTAAACTTATACGTATTACTTAGTATCTTTAATTACTATAGTATCTCCTATAGTAGGAGTAGTTAAAGAGTATATAGTCGGACTTTAAGATAGTATAGTACTACCTATATATTAATAGAGACTAGGCCTAATACCTTAAAGGCCTTTTAATAGTTAGCCTTTAAAAATATATTAAATAATATATCTTTAAAGACTAGAAGGAAGCCTTTTTTATTAATATAGAAGATATATTAGTATATTAAGTCTTTAATATATTGAGAGTACTTATACTTTAATAGTAAGAAGTAGACTATATTAAGTAGCTAGAGAATATATAATAAATAAAGTAGTATATAAAGAGTAAGAATCTTATATTTAAAGTAGTAGTCTTTAAAATTCTAGTTAAGATAGCTCTTATAGCTATCTAAAATAAGTAGCCTATATCCTCCTACCTAGTATATCTCTATATACGCGTTAAAATACTTTAACTTTTTAAGACTAAGTATATTATTAGTTCAACTATTCTTAGAGACTAAGCGCTTTTAATTATATAGTATATCTACCTCCTTATATAATATAGAGATATAAACGCGCCCTTTATAGATAATAAAAGGTAGAGTTATATATCTAGTAGTATAGATACTTTAGATAACTATAACCTACTTATAACCGCCTAGCTAAATAAGCTTAGATTAAGTATATCTATCTATATCTATAATAATCTTTATTAATTTAATTACGCCTATCTAGAAGCTAGTCTTATAAAAGTTATATATATTATTATCTAGAATACTATACTTAGCTATAGTATCCTTAACTAGCTTAAACTATACGCTAATTAGCTCTAGATTCTTCTAGAGTATTCTCTAATAATCTTTTACTTAATTAAATACTATTTTAAGCTTAACTAAATACTTTATAAATCTCCTAGCCTAGTATAAACTAACTAGCTTACTACTATAAATATCTAGTAGTCTATTAGCTATATTAGCTACTCTATAGAGCTAGGACGTAAATTCTTATAAATTAAGGTTAAGAATATATTAGATAATTATTTACTCTTTAGTTATAGTAAGCTTCTAGTAATTTAGTTAAGTTTAAAATTAAGAGGTAATTTTATAGAGCTAATTAAAGAGCCTCTAGTATTTAATATTAAAAGCTATAGTAGTGCGTTATAGGGTCTTAAATTAGCTAGGATCTAATATAGGCCTAAAGAGTAAGATTAAGTTAATCTTCTTCTTAAATAGCTATCGCGCTATATTATTAAGATATTGTATATTAATAAGGGTATTGGTCGTACTAAGAAAAAGTAGCTAGCTTAGTAGTATAGCCGGCTTAGTAGTAAAGTACGTTATTAATAAAAGAAATACTTTATACTCTCTAAATTAATAATCTAGAACTCTTCTATAAGTAGTTTAGCTATATTATTATTAAGAGGTAGGTAGGTAAGTAAACTTATAAGAAATAAAACTAGAAGTAATAAAGTAAGTAGAGTACTACTTAAGATAAAGGGTATAGAAGTAGAGAGTTTCTTTACTAACTTTTATAGCCTATTCTAAATAATTCTTAGTATATATATTAGATATTATTTCGGCCTAGATTACTCTAGAATTAATAGTAATAGAGTTCTTAAAGTTTAAATTAGAGAGTGTTAGTTAAAACTAGATATAGAAGGTCTAGTAAATATTAGATTATACCTAAAACACTCTAGAAATACTCTAGATCGGACTATTTTAATACTACTAGAATTACTTATAGATTAGTTAATATTAGAAAGTTTTTATAGAAGATAGAAGGTCTAGCCTAAAAGATACGCTCTTATACTAATTACTAAGTCTTTAGACTCTAATTCTAATTTTTTTTCTGACCGGGACGGTCAATTCCTAAAAAGGGGATAATTATTAAGAGGGTAGCACCTACCTAAGATAGAATTACCGGATTAGGCTAGTATTACCTGACTAGCTCTTATCTTAAGTATATTATGCGAGACCCTCTTTCTTACTTCTATTCCCTATCGTTTCGCGCTGTAATATATTATAATCAAGTCTTATTTACTGCTACCACTCGACCCTTTGACACCTCAACAGCGCGCTTGGGAATCCCTCCAAAGAGCTCTGGTGTCAGAGATTTGCCTTTCAAGAGGCTCATATGGCTGGTAAGAGAGACTGCCGTGCATTTGGGCAGCATACTTAGCAAATTGCCAAGTTTTCGAATGCTCACTTCGTTGTTCTCGAATGCCGGTTGCTCAACAACGTAGTTCTTCAAGACCTTGGGAAGTTCAATCCACTCTTGAGAGTTAAGTTCGTGTCCCGTGAAACATTGCGTGGAGACTGATAGTTTCTCTACTGCCCTGCTCAAAGTGGGGTGAGAAGCGATGCTCGCAAGCAAAGCAAGACTTCGCGGATGGTAGTGAACAGTGAGGTGTTTGAACATGTTTCGGAATGCTGGAGTATTTTCAACATTGCTACACCAGTGACTGCTAGTTAAGCGCAAGCTCAAGATGCCTTTGCTGTGCTCAGTAGTGTATGGCTCGACGTCGAGGTTGTTGACGATCATTTGTTGCAGCTCATTGGGGAGCGATTCGAGGGAGGTCGCCATGTCGTTACCGTTGGGTTTGGCGTTCGAGATTGGAAGTATTATTGTTGTGTGTGCTTGTTGCAAAAATTATTCCTTGGTTATTTATTTGTGTAGGCGCGCGTGGCTGTCTTTGAACAAACGCTATTTCATGCTACTTTACGCTTTTCTACGCCACACAGAATATTGTGAATTTCACCACCTCAGCCACTACTATAGGCAGTCGAAGCTGAATCACGTGTTGGGTTTAACTTGACACCTGAAGTTTGCTATTGGCTTTGTTTCACTCAATTATGACAGGTTTGGAAGCATCCCAAAAACCAAGAATACCAGTAACCTTGAACATCAGGGAGATCACTTCTCAGGATCCCAAAGGAGCTGGTGAGCCGCCTTGATTCATGTTAGATGGAAAGCATTTGAGTTAGATATGATGTATGATTATTTTGGTTACTCAGTTAATCTTCCGTGTCCTCGTTTGAAAAAGCAGACTAGATATGATTTCATTACTCCTGAAACCCTGGCTGATCCCCCGCATCGATGAATCTGCTTAGCCCTCACGCCCTCCGACTGAGCCTTCATTTTTCAATCACGAATCAGAACCAGCGCTATGTGCGTATTACTCCACGCCTTACCCCGGTGACTACCCGTACCGTCGGCGCAAATATGGCGCCAACATCTACTCCAGATCCGGCGCCGAAGTCATTGTCCGGACAATTTCAGCAAGGCCCGGCCCAACACTGTCTCCTTCCAGGATAGTCAGAGAGTAATCTTTGAACCCGTCCCACTTGATCTCGATTGCAGAACGCCCACCTATAACTTCAAATGCTCCCAAGCCGACTCGATCAAGCTTGAACTCACTAGCCATAGTCAGGAAGATATTTTTGAGGAACGAAATGCTGCCATCCTCGAGGCAGACATCATTCATGTATACTTCTTTCAAAAGATCGGCGTGTTTACGCATGAAATCAAGAAAATGGGAAGCGCAAAAACTCATACCAACCAAGCGAAAACTCTTCAAGTGGGGAATACTAAGCGCATCCAGTAGATCAGAGCTATTTGTTCTGTCCGAGCCTGAGTTGGCGATTAGGGCGAAATGTGTTAGATGCTTCATTCCCGCGAGAAGTTGCACGAGAATCTCTTCATCGTTCTCGTAGGATCCAGGGTCAAGAACTTGTAATTCGAAAGTGCGTATATTGGCAAAAGCGGCGGTGCTGATTTCGTGTGGTAATAGCGGAGGCGCAAGATCTTCTAATATATAGAGATCTTCGTACTCAGTCTCAAGAACAAACTCATGGATAAACATTGTGTCGCGCGCAATACTACGAAGGACGCTCGAGAGAATGTCGTTCCGATAGTGAACATTTCCATACATTGTGCGATCATCTGAGCTCCCATGGACTCGGTCTTGGTAACGTTCGGTCGCTTCAAGTGGCAGTAGCATGCGCTGAAAGAGTTTCAAGCATTTAGACTTTTCTTTGAACATGCCCAACTTTTGGACCAAAGTGATAGAAGAACAGCTGGGTAGTTCTTCCAGACAGGCAGCCAGGTCAGTTGAGGCACCACCATGGGTAAAGTAATGGTCTTCCATCGCAACGAGCTCATTGAAGATTGAATGATCTTGCTCAGTCAGAATGGAAGGGTTTGGTGGCTCGCTGAAGGCTAAAATTGAGACCGAAACTTTCTTCACAACCTTGCTGAGGATTGGTGAGGCGCATATGGCCTTGAAAAGCTCTAGACTCTGTGGATGTAGATGTATAGTAACTTGTTCGAACAGATTCTCGAATGCCTGGGTTTCTTGGACATTGTTGAGCAGATCTTTGTTGACAAGGCGTAAGCTCAGAATGGCTTGCGTGTCGAGATGCCCAATGACTTCCTGCTTCAATTCATTTGGAAGCGACAGAAGAGGAGCGGTCATGATTGATATATTTAGAGTTCTAAATAAAATATAAGTAATGGAGCCGGGATTATGCAGAGACGATCAAACTTACCCTGCAGAGTAGGGTCAAGCTCGAAAGAGCTCAAGGTATTAACGAGGGTCGATTTGATTTATTTTTGTTTCAAAAGCCGGCTTAGAAAAAATTGTGATGTAGGTTTTGGTGACGCGTTTAGATGTCGCTGTTTGGAGTTCGTGCCTTGAAAGTCCAGCTGTAGACTTTAGCAGTCATGTGACAGTTTACCCAAAAAATGGGCACATATCAGCACTTTGAGTCACCGGCACTTACACCAAACCGAACAGGCAGTTCAAACCCCCTTTTAGGCCACGTGACTCTGACCATCAAAACTCACTTCTTGATACACGATCGATTTCACGTCCCGTCAATGAAACGGAAATTACGGCTAATATGGGAAAAGACAATAAGATAGATGTTAAGGCGTATTTGTTAGTCGACTAATAGGCTTAGTCCAAGTCACTCCTTTGCAGTAAGAAATGAACTCATCTCGCACACTATCGCTCAAAAGGGATACGGGAGATCTCTGCGAATGTATTTACCAGTCCTCCTCTTACGGAACACAGAAACAAGAAACAGCTGACGAGCATTAAGGTCTGTTCCAGACCAAGTCAAATAATACCTGCGCGACCGAGTACAGCTTCAGCTGCATTAAAAGAGCAGGACTGCCTGGTTTCTTAATGCTTCATTTATGTTTCATCTATTAACGTATAAGCACCTGCGAGATGTATTGAGAAGGACCCGACGTGACCATGGAGGGCAAACCTTTTAAACTACTTGGCTATTGCGCAAATACGTGTATTTACTGTAGGGATGGATGAATGCTCAGATCAAGCACGTCTTTCGAGACAAGCGCAGATTCATGAGGTATAAGTTTATATAATCATTTTGGAACTGGATGAGAGGTCGTTGAGAGGTGTTCGCGCACAGACGAATTCTGCTTGCATTAGAGATGTCTTATTTTAGTAAGGGGTAACTTGTTTAGTGTAGAGAGGATTAGCAACTAATCCCGACTTCTTCATTTCCAAGTTCATTAACAATACTTAACCTTGTGGTTAACGACCATGTCTCGCTCTACAGATGCTGGTCATTTCTTCCAAACAACGTAAGTCTCGAAAACTTGCTTTCTCCCAAGACTCACTAACATCCCATACCAGTGCCGCCCTAGATGAGACTGCTCGCAAAATTCGCAAAGCAAAAAACAAATTAGGCAATCCCATAAGATTGCCATCAAAAATTCTTGCGATTGCAGCTGACCCATACAATGCTAGCTGTGTATACGTAGCAGAAGCTGCCGGTACAGTCAAAAGAGTGGTTTTGGAAGTGTGTAAGACGTCAGGTCATTTACGCGAAACGATAATTCTATGCTAACATAAAGCTCATAATAGACGGGTGATATTGCACAGGTCTTCAGGCCAAAAACGAATTTATTGGCACCATTGACATGTCTTGCTGTTTCTACGGCTTCTAGAGAGGGGGCTTACGGGACTTTATTCGCAGGAAGCTGGGATAAGAATATCTACTGCTGGCCTCTGGTCAAAAATGGAATTAAAGCACCCAAACAGCTTTCAGGACATAGTGATTTCATCAAAGCGCTTATTAGCTTGAATCTCGGAGATACAGAAATACTCGTATCAGCTTCATCAGATGCGAGTATTATAGTTTGGGATGTCAAAGCTGGCACGAAACTTCATACTCTTAAGGGACATAGTCGAGGCGTGACAGCACTAGCACTGGAGTCATTATCACTGGATGAGGGCTTACCATTCGCGACTATTTTCAGTGGAGACAGCAATCGCGAGATCAGGCGATGGCATATCAGTATTGCGGCATCTCACGAGCTCCCCACAGAATCGAATGAAGAGACGATACCTGGAGGCCCTTTTGCACCACTGCTCGCTCACGAAACCAGTATTTACGCCCTCAGGTTCGATTCAGATGGGGATTTATGGACGGCTAGCGCCGATAAGTCGGCTCAATGTATCGTGCGCGAGCGCGCCTGGGCTGTCGATACTACACTCACACATCCAGATTTTGTGCGCGACGTTGTGGTTGATGAGAACGGCGGCTGGGTTGTGACAGCTTGTCGAGATGAAGAAGTTAGGGTGTGGGAAAGGGGAAGCGGAAAGCTCTTTCATACGTTCTCGGGGCATTATGAGGAGGTCACGGGACTTTTATTGCTTGCTGATCTGGTAGTGAGCGTCAGTATTGATGGGACTGTAAGGCAGTGGAGCTTGAAAAAGGCTGATCTGGTCAAGGCCATAGAAGAAGCCGCGAAGCCTCCACTGGAAGAGGAAGAGGGGGAGGAAGAAGAGAAACCGAAAGGCTCAGGTATGACGGAAGAGGAGGAGCGAGAGCTAGCAGAGTTGATGGAAAGCGATTGATAGAGATCTCTAGAGCACCTTAATCGAGCTTAGCGTATTTCTTAGCTCCGTTCTGGCCTGGAATATCAGGCTTGATATATCAAACTAGCACCTAGACCTCAACGCCAACTTTTGTCAAATAACTTTCCATGATGCCCACCTTTCGACTTTTCTTCCGCAGTACGTGTTCTAGAAATTTACCCACTGTTTAAGATATGGCGCCACGGGCGAGCACCCGCGAGCCCCGCCAAGTGTCCTACCGAGAGTCGGAATCCGATGACGACAACGAGAATGAAGACAGTGCATCCGAAGTGGAAGCTTCAAGTAGCTTTCACCAAGCACCATCTTTGAAGCGCAAGCGTCCAGCCACTACGGCTGGACCATCACAAAAGATAGCACGGACTCGAGGGGCTGCGAGAGTGTCGTATGCTGAGGAGTTTTCGGCAAATGAAGAGAGCGATTTCTCGAGCGAGGCGCAAGAAGAAGATTACGATGAGGATACAGCTGCCGCATCTAAAGCAAAGAAAGTCAAGGCCTCACCACGCAAACAACCCAAGAGAGGCAGTGCGTCTCCACGGAAACGTCCATCAGAACCTCGTGCTAGGCGTGTTCCATCACCACCAGCTCAGACACGGAGTATGCAATCCAAACGGGAAATTCAGATTTGAGTCGACCACTCTTACTAACTTGCTGCCTAGAATCTGCTGCTGTAATACCCAGGGTGGTCCTTCCGTTAGTCTCTGACAATCGCACTCCTGATTGGTCGAGCTTGCCCTACTCAATTCTCTGCGACATCATGGAGTTTGCCTCCGTACCCCTGTTTGACGAGAACAACTCCCCATTGCCTTCGATCGCTTGGCTTCTCAGAACTTCTCGCGTCTGCCATGCGTTCTGCGAGCCTGCTCTGGAGACCTTGTACAAATGTCCACCACTCCTCGACGCTGTTCGTCCTCATAAATTGCTCACGCTTCTAGCGCAAGACAACGAGAGTAGGGCATTCAACTACAATGTTAAGATAAAGCGATTGGAACTGGAAGTTCGTAGTGCTTTAGCTTATTCAGCTGGCACAGCTTACGGCGCTTTTGACTTGGGCAACTTGATCAAGTTACTTCCGCAGCTCACCGAGATCGATATCTGGAGCATTTACGATCACCCTCGCCACAGATTCTCAAACTACACCAAGAATTGGGCTTACCCTGACAGCATGTTTGACGCCCTAGTCGCTGGCGGGAACAAACTCAAGGGCTTCTCCTGGAATAGTCGGTTATTGGGCAAATCTAGCGAACAGCCGCCTACTCTCTACAAATGGATGCTCAATATACATTCCACCGCGCCATTCCAGTCTTTGCGAGAACTGACTCTGATGAACTTTTTGGGAGACAGTGAGGAGAGAATCGTGCTTTTTGAGCCTCAGCTCACACCTGCAAAACCCCTTTCTGCTACACAAGTTGCGAGAGAAGACCTACGAGAAGAGAAGAGGCAAGCTTTGAGAAAGGAGGACGAGCTTCTTGCTAAAGCCATCAACAATCTACCGAATCTTCGAGTACTGGATATCCATCAATGTAGCATTGTTGATGGCGAGTGGTTGTCATTGCTTCCGAAATCCTTGACAAGTCTAGGTATCACCGAGTGCGATCGCATCGACTCGGATGGACTACAAGCTTTTCTAGAGTCGCATGGATCGCAACTCAAGATCTTGACACTTAACCACAACCCAGCTCTAAGCATTTCATTCTTGACAACTCTGAAGGCGTCCTGCCCACAATTGGAGTGCCTTGCAATGGACTTCACATATTATGCCAGACATATAGCCACAGGCGCACGTGAACCAGAGTACCTCAGTCTGCTCCTGCAGGATGAGAAACCAACTTGGCCATCCACTTTGCAATCGATTGAGATTTATCACATGCGCCACTGGACATCCTCTGCCGCTGAGGCTTTCTTCACCTCACTTATTGATTCTGCCCAAGACCTTCCTGACCTTCGTCACCTTGAACTCGTCGCATCGATCGATATTGGTTGGCGTGATAGAGCTACATTCAGGGATCGCTGGATTGCCAAACTCAATCGCATCTTCCTTAGCAAGCCCGAGCCGCATAATCCAAACTGGATGTCTCTGCGTATGATGCGTGAGTGGAAGGCCAGAGAAGGGAAGAGCGGCAACGGTTACGTGACGCAAGTGCCACCTGGGTCGGCTATAAATATAACTGACTCCGACGCACCAGGTGCTTCTCAACAAGATGAGACAGCTAAGAAGCGCCTTCGTCCACGCAGATCTGCGGAAAAGGGCGCGAAAAACAGTCTTGGCGCGTCTCTGGCCGAGTCAGTTATGAATGTCGTTGAGGAGAAGCATATCCAGGGTATGTGTGATATTGTTGATATACGCATCGATAACCTACGCCCTAGGGAGACACAATTGAATGAGAATGATTTTCTAGATAGTGAGGTTAGTGGTGATGAGGATTGGGATGAGGGAAATGGAGATTTGGACCCTGAGATCTTGTATGCTAGAAAGAAGAAGAAGGGAAGAAAGGGTGTGTTCGCGTGGTGATTGTAATTTTGTTTTTAGGCCATACATTTTGTACGATTCGGATATGCATTAGGATTAGGGTTATCATGGATGAACTGATTACGGGCCATCTGGGATTGGGGTCCTGTGAGCACGGATTGAACCATGCTCAGATACCTAGTTCGACTTATTATACATAGCTAGAAAGTGGTTCATGATATGGGGATCCCAGAAGGACAGATTAATCACAAACTAAAGAAATGATGAACAGAAGCGCTTAGTAACCTCGTGGCTCTCACCTAGTCGCCATTAGAAGCCAACTACTTAAATTTCACTCCTGTATAAGCTTGTGAGCAAAAAAAAATTACTTTTAAGAATGTTGTTACGTATTCACGAATTAGCCAATGTGATTGATGAAACTCAATTTTACGGGTGATGACATGGCACAAGGCATGCTCTACCGCTATGATGAATTCTTGACGTTTATCCAATCGGTTCAAAAGAACAAATGAGTCCCACAACAGTGCCATATGGCGTATCATCCAAGGCCAAAAGAGCTCCTTCCTGATTCTACAGGTGTCAAAAAGTGGCGTAGCGGTGGTCTGTGCATCAAAACGGCTAAACCTCTCTGTTGCTAGAGGAGATCAAAACTTCAACCTCGTCCCATTGCAAAATAAGCCGAAACCTATTCTCCCTCTTACGGCTCTAGATCTCACTGGAAAGCCTTGCCTCACACTATACCTTGTTTGGTAAATTCATTTCGATTCACAAAGCGGCTTCATTGCGACATGGTGGGGATCAGCACCCAGGCTCCAAACAACCCTAACAACAAATACCTTTCATACATCACCAACACTTTGCGAGTACGATGACTGCGATGACCGGGCGTCCTTGTCATTTCGATTGAATGCGAGCTTTCGAAAAAATTCGGGTTTTCAATTCCGACTTCCAGTTTTCTATGTCAATTTTCCTTATTGTCACTGGACAATAGCAAAATCTAATAATACTATTGAACCACCACAACGAGCAAGCATGAGAAATGAAACCCGCCAACCCAGTGGATGTCGCAGTTGTTAGTGCAGAAAAAACCAAAGAACTGATTGGAAATATCGCAGCTTCACAAATCGTAGCGGCTCAACCACCATTTCTGCGCCGTAACGTGGAAGCGAGTCTGGACGATCACGAAGCGCGACTTAGAGAGCTAGAATCTGGGCCCGAGCTACCAATCAACGGAGTCAATAATCTCCGGCAAATTTTACAGCGATATTCACTTTCAGAGACGAACGGCGTCCACGAGGCTATTTCACCCAAACTAGTCGGACTTAGGCGGGATTTTTGGGAACCGCCCTCGAACAAAGCTTTCGCCATACTGAGCGAAATCATCAAAATGTCCAGAAAACGATTAAGAATTAATGTTACGACCTTGAAGCCGACGCGATCAGCCCATATATTCGACTCCAAAGAACCAGCTGGAAGTACGCGCAAAAAACACAAGGTCCTTGATTGTCGCTGTCGCCTGTATCTAGCCATCTACGGGCTTGAGAATGTGGAGTTGCGAAATGGCCCTGCACCAAAACGTGTGTCAAAAGATCCTGCTCTTAGCACGTGGAGCGATGCACAATTTCGAGGTCGGCTGTGTGACGACAATAGATACCACTTCGACATTGAACAGATGGATGCTTTTGCTATTCGCATGGACGAGCTTGAGAAAGAATTGGAAAGAGATCATCCTAAACTAAGTCATCCATTTCGATACGAAGTCGAAATAAAACTTGAAATTATGGACCTGGACAGTGCAACACAAGCCCTTGGGCACATCAAAGCCGAAAAACCAGTGTATGACTCTATGGAACCGCTGGTCGCAACATGGTCAGAATTGCCACAATTTCCGCCCCAACAACCACGACACCTGAAGGTGAGACAGCTCTTTAAAGATGGTAAGATAAATTCTAGACGACCGATCGACTATGGCTTCACGGTCGATATGGCATGGGTTGAAGACTCTGGTGTCAGGATTAGGGCAGGTAGCTCGGAGTCTCTTCTTGCCACCTACAACCACTTAAGGAGAACACAGGAAGCAGGGACGTTACCTACGCCTGTGTCAACTCCTACTCCAAGTACAGGTACTCCAAATCATAAGAGGTCCACCTCAGGCCCGGGTTTGGTGGCGGTGAAACCAATCACTCTTGAATACATATATTCTGAAAAGCGTACAGTTATAGTCAAGGGTCTCCGATGTGTGATTTGCGAACGGGAATACTTACACCTCGATCGACTCAAGCAACACTTTGAAATATGGCATAATGAAAATTATACAGTATTACAAGAAGGGGAACAAAATATCAAAATCATCGTAGAGGACGAACCTCGTGGGAGAGGACTAAGAGCTAAAAAACGAACTAATCTCTGGGAGAAAGATACTTCTTGTGAAAGACTCTTCATTGCTCCTAACAAGCCTTTCGACATCAAAAGGTCGCTTCGCGACAGAGCGGTCGCGAGACAGGAGGAAGAAGATGAAGAAGAAGATCAAGATGAGGATCAAGATGAGACAGCTTTGGCTGACGGAGAAGATTCTGGAGGAGAAGATTCAGCAGAATCCGAGGAGAAAATGAATGGATCTCAAGATTCTAGTGTCGGAACTCCTAGTGTGGAGTGCGTGACACGGGTCGCCCAGCCTGTCAAGCGGAGACCAAAAACGCCAGAGAACGACATTATGCAGATCCCCATTCGCCAGAGGCGGAAAGTCGCAGTGCCACGAAATCCACCTGATAAAGGGGCGCAACCGTCCCGGTATTTCACTGCAACCACGAAACGCTTCCTTGAGCCTGGGGAACTTCTAAGTGAGAGCGACGACGAATATCCTATGGACTGGTCACAGGAAGCCAGTAACGACGCCATAAGCAAGAGAACTGATCTGTCTGAGGCTGCGAAGGAATTTCATAAAAGCATGGACGCGCATCTAACAACTGAAAATGTGATTGCGGATTTGTATCTCGGAGATGCAATCATTCGCTGGCTAGAGAAGCCGAGTTCACGATCAATTATTTCTAAGGACGATGGTAGAGCTGCTTTCCTAGACTGGCTTTACGAAGTTCAAAACTTTGTCAAACCGACAGACTTTCGACATTGCATTGATACTGTCTCAAGAGCTTTGCCTCTGGGGCGAAGAAGTCGCGCATTAAGTTCTGCGACCCATATTTCAGATTCAGAGATGATGGACGAGGAGGTCAGTGCAGTAGGCGGCGCGGAGTTAGGTGCAAATAATCAGGATAAGGAACAACGAAAATTGGAACACTGCAAGTGCGGCCAGATCGCAAACTCGATTGCAGATTGCATCTCTTGCTGCAATGATGTAAGTCGTAATCTTGAAATTGCTCCCCAGAATAAGCTAACCTCTGCAGGATTGCGCATTTCCAGACTATCACCTCGATTGTGTAGCGTTGACAGATTATCAGATAGGGTGGCGTTGTCAGAATTGTATTAGTTAATCGTGGGGGTTGCAGTCGGCATTAACACGAATTTTTATTTCTGTTCTATATTCACGGTAGCAATGCGGGGGAAAGGAGCATGCATGGATAGTGCGTTGATATTTGCATTAGCATCAAGGTTCAGGGTCTTTTTCAATGTAGTCATGATGCAAGGAGTTTGAGGTAAAAGGGAATTCTTGATTTGGGTTGTAATCAGCATGGCATAGAGCTTGCCAGTCTGGCCCAGCACTAGCTTTTCGGTTGGAGTATGGAGGTATCATATCAGTAACCTGAGAGATTTAGGGCGCTCGGTCTATACTAGATCTTTAATCACAAATCAACGGACTGGGCAAATCTCGATTGAAGAAGTAAGTTATGACATTTATTTATGCACACGTTGCTGCCAAAACCTACCACTGGCATTCCATCCACACCATTATTGTTCATGAGTCTTGCTCGCAATCGCTACCCGTGTATTTTAATAGTGCAAGTAGCTGTCGCTCTTCTCAGTGGTTTGCGACACAACAAACGATCTTGTCAGTCCACCCCTCAAACTTCTAGGCTTGTTTTTTTCAGGCTGAAAATGTACAGCGACTCCATGGATCACTTCTACCCCGTCCATACCGCTCACTTGGCCCGCATACCTGTTTGCAATCTCCGAAGGCCCATATTCCAGTTTTTCTAAGTCAACATGCTTCTCTGAAAAGCTACCGTTGGAGCTAATTTTCGTCTCAACCTTTGGATTGCTATCACTAGAACTTAACTCCACCCAGTCGAGATCTGATGGTCGCTCTGTGCACGGCCTTGATGCTGAGGACGCGTGCGTTCGATTCCTGCTGCTGCTGCTCCTATTTAGGAATTCGTGACGGAAACCAAATATCTTACGAAGGAGTGGCCACCAACACATGAGATTGGCAACCATGACCGACGTACTCGCTTCCCTAATATGCCAAATCATATACACTGTAGTGTTTGGCATAATGAAATTGTAGTACTTATTCAAAATGGAAGCCAAAATGACGAAGATGCCTAAGGAAAAAATACCAACTAAGATGGCTTTCGTCGACCTTGGCGTTTTTGCCACGAGGACGGGAAACATTGGGATGATAAGGAGGAACAGGTCTGAGCTGACGTTGAAGACTGTTTGGATGATTGTGTAGGTGTGGTAGGTGGAACACTCGCGGTCGTACACTGGGAGGGCCCAGTATTGGGAAAAGGGACGGCAGTTGATGAATAGGGGAAGTTCGGTTGCGATGAAGCCAAGGGCAACGTATACGATGGCTATCTTTACGATTGTGTTATGGCTGGTCAGGCGTCTGTGAATGAAGCATGATTAGCCACGCGATAACTCGAGGATGATGTGACATCTTTCATTCGGACTTACGTCATGCTGTAACTAAATATATATTAGCCTTACAACACTATTATATGAGTGAGGGCAGTACCTACTACAAAGCGAGGAGACAAGCTTTGACTCCCCAGAGGGTAAGGAGATACATTTGGTTTGATCCAACCACAAGTTTGCTTCCATACACTCGGCGAGAAACTTCCACGGGATCGGCAAGCACACTTGCAAACATCGAACGGTCCATCTCATTGGTACCATAGTAGCCAGACCCCTGAATGAGAAGAAGCAGGGCAGTGTAGCAGCACTATACTAGGTCAGTTCTCTGGCGCCAAGAAAGTACTTGTTTGGCTCACGAATGTTGCAATCATGATATAGTCATCGAGTTGGATTTTGGTAATTCCCTTTTTGAAAATAGCTCGTGACCATCTATGACAGTATCAGCTCATACTGTAAGGAGGTATGTAAGCTCACTCGTGGTAGTACTTACAGTCGACCAATGAAGAGGACAGATGCTACGCACCAGAAGGCGATTGATTCGCACTTAAGCTGAGAGTGCGAAGGTGAAGTTGGCATGACTGACGTATCAATTCCAGCTCGTCAGGTTTGCAGTGATCATTCCACGTTTGGGGCTTGCTGGGTTTTCCACAGTACAAGTCATATCAAGTTGCTGACAGATAAGGATGGTGATGCTGAAGAAGAAGGAAATTATGTGAATGATCTTTTTTGTACACTAATGATACCACGGAGAGAGGAGTGTGACGCCGGCTGTCGGACCCATGATAGACAATAGAAGGCCATATCAGAAGGATTACACGGGCGTGGGTATGCGTTGCGACAATACGAAGGACATATTGAGATATGTTATAATAGATAAGTACGAATAAGTAACGACACCCATTGAAAAGCCCAACTTGCCGTAGTAAAGGGGTTTATTAATGGCGTTCTTAAGCTCAGATATCCGCTCGCAAACGTCTGCAAGCGTGGTAATCGGTGGATTATACATCTTGGCTTTCCTCCTTGCTATTGTATGCTTTTGCATTCATTGATCCATCCACATTCCTTGCTTCTATTTTCCGCACATTGCCCCAAGCTCGCTCTTTTTATGTATAGGCATATCTCTGGTAACGGCATATTGGTAGAAGCCGCAGGTCGCCGAAACAGCGGCGGGTTCCGTGCTGATGTGAGCAAAGAACTTTCAAGGCGATAGAAGCAAGAAAAAGCGCAAACTGAAGAAAGTAAGAAAGTGCACGGTGATAGGAGTAAGGATTCCGATTCTAATTAGTTGCCCCTGTTGTAGCAAGCAGTTTGTGTTACAAGAATTAGAGTTAAATCTATTGTTCAAAATGTCTCTATTTTCGTTCTTCTTGGAAACTGTTGAAGAAACTCCAGTATAGCCCATTTGCGACGCACATAATCTTGATCAGTGGTCCTGCTTGGAGTAATAGAAGGAGGAAGAGTCATACTCCCTTAAGTTTTTGGAAAGCTGGACGAAATCCTAGATCCTAGATAGGTTGAAAATGTCTAATCACCCTAAAAATCTATAACTATACCTACTTACCCTAGCTTTAAACAAAACTCGATGGTGTTAGAAGTCGTTTGGCATACTTGAATAGTTTCAAAGTAGTTAAGTTAGCCACAAGCCAGGCTTCCGGCTAGGGCCTATCCGGCTTTCAAAAAGCTTGAGGAGTAATATGAGGTCCAGATGTCCAATAGAGACTCTCATGATCAAGGGTGTGAGTGTTATTACGCTTAGCACGGTGGGTGTGTTTAGGCTGTTCTGTGAGTGAAGTTTGAGTTCAGCGAGCAAAGAGCAAATCACCATGGATGATCGAAGCGATATGTACGTGCCAAAACCAATTGTCAAGCACATACGGCCATAGGTGGCAGAATACTCCAGTCCCCGTCCGCTTTAATATCGAAAAAAGAGTCCATAATGGCAAATAATCCATCAAACTGTCACTTATGATAAATTATTATGGCTTCCATGGTGCAGCTGGCAGCTTATTTCAAAGATTATCGCCCATACCCAGCAGTACTACAGATCTCGTCGTGAGCGGAAATATTTTGATAAGATTAGATAAGACGAAGTGCAGCAGGCGGCCAATGGTGCGTTCGCACTTCACCACGACGAGCGCGATCAGTACAATGTAAATTTTACAGCCGACTGGTCTCCAGAAAAAAGATCGCGGTTCAAAAACCTGGTCCGTCATTGCAGTCTCGATAACAGCAATTTTTACATTGTCAGCCTACGGTAATCAGGCAGGGTTTCTTGGTGAAGAGAGAATCTGGAATGTGAAAAGGTCCAACGACCGCGCCAAGGTATTGTCTCGGTACTATAAGCTGCACTTTCCATACCAGGCTTCAACAAAATCCCAATCCCTCGCGGTGGTGTGTTTCATACTGGTAGTCGTGGAAGGATGAAGGATCCGTAAGCTTACGGCCTGCGTGCTTATATTTTGGGCAGAACCTCCTCCGTGCCGGTGGCTGCATTGTCCTTTTTCGCATGATCGAATATAAAAACTGCTTTGTGAAGAAGTATGTGCTTTGTGGAGAAGTGTGTGCTTGTGAAGAAGTGTATGCTTTGTAGAGAATTAGCTTCAGAGAAATAGTGAAAGCGATACGTAAACCAGGAAAGGGCGCGGTTATTAGTTTCCACCTGCTTTAAACACCTCTTAGACCTATGCTTCCCTCCTCAATACAGACCTAGAGAAGTAAACGTTTCAAGGATAGTTCTAGCTATATACTCTAAGTCCTTTCTATCTCTCTCTCTTAAAGTCTATCTCTCCGCCTATCTTGAGCCCAATTCAAGTAGTAGTAGAGAAGTAGGTCAAGATTATATTCAACCAATCCCAAACTCTATACCAAATCTTTCGATAGGACAGGAGTAGGTCAAGAGAGAAACAAATCCTTCCCCAACTTGATTCCATACTAGTTAATAGGATAAGAGCGGTTAGAAAGAGCAAGGTACGCTACGTAGGTAGGTTAACCTCATTACTAGGCTAAGCTCTGTAAAAAATCTCAATCGTATATCAGATACACAGGTCATCTTTGTTCCCACATTAAGCTCTGTAAAGAGTCCCAAGTGCAGTATAAAAGGTCAAATTTATTCCCAAATCAATAGTATCTGAAGAATCCCAACTGTATATAGAATACTAAAGTCAAGAGCTGAGAGATGAAGAAGACTAGTAGAGTGAATAGGAAGGACTAGCGAAGACAGGTATACTTAATAGGTTGAATTGAATTGGCAAGAGCATCTTCAGAAGTAAAGAACAACAAGGTAGAGAGAATATATAGGGGATTGGAAGGTTAGGTTGTCGGGCTGAGGTTTAGATGAAGATACCCCGCGCACGTGACACTCCCATCGATGGGCCGAAGTTTAGCCGGCCAGTGGTACTTGCAAACATAGCCGCGCAGTACCGTGCGAACGTCTCAAAACATCTTACATCCAAAATATTAATTAGTTACTATTAGTTCAATGGATGTTACCTTATATCACTATAACCCGAACTCCGCTCACTGATGATAAGCTGCCAACCGACGGACTAGTAGTTAGGTGGGTGACCACTAGTGAATCCCCGTTGCTGTATGTTTTTGACTTTTTTGGAAAACTGAATTCCGGATTTGAAGATCTCTCTGGTCTGCTAACGTGAGAGAGTTGTGGTTTGTAGTGAGGTTGACGTAGAGCTTTTTGCAGAAGCTTTCTATTTCACAAGCTCTTTGATCTTGGCACCCACCTCTTCCTAACGTAAATAGAACGATTGTTGGGGACTATGCCCATCCTCAGACTTCGTTCTAGAATATGTATCAGCTCATTCTCCTCGCAAACTACACCTCAGGCATAATTGTATAAAAATAATAGTCCTCGTTGTTTAACAGAACTACTGTACGCTTTAAATATCTAGGCAGTCGTCACCTAGTAGGTGTGAATATACTAGAGCAACATTGATTTCACCTAGAGACCCTATCAGCATGATATAAGAACTGACCAATTTGTCAAAAGATGCTAGCCTGAAATACGAGACTATATCTGACATATCCGTTTCAACCTGTGTAACAGTGGCTATGATTGAAACGTATGTGTTTCTGTCCATGGGGCGTAAGCTTCTGTAAGTTTATATGAGATAGATCTTCAATAGAATAGAGAAGCTCCAGACCTGGGCCAAAAAGAGACTATCAACAAGGTAATTACAGTTAGGGGTATATTATGAATGGTCAGTGAACGATAACAACGCCAAATATAAACAAATAGTATCGGTGCCATATCAAGTTGTCTCAAACCCTTGGTAATATTGTAAACGCCTCGTAAATAATATCCAGAGATTGCATGCGACTTTAGCAACGCGAGAGGTACTCGACGACGGCGTGTAAAACGCAATACATATACAATAGTAGGCCGGTGTCCCAGCCTCGTGTGTTAGATCTGAGTGATCCAGAATGTTTTGTGGCTATTGCAGAGGTGCGAGCTTACTCTGAGAAAGGACTGGACTGGGAATGTTGTTCAGCCACGACCAATCATTGTAAGTTCCAGCGTCTGCCGTATCCCAAAGAGAATCTGTGAAACCCATAGATGGCAGATTCGGATCTGCTGTTGGGTTGTTGAATTCAACTATGAAAGGATCTTGAAACAGATTGGACCAGTCGAAGTTGGCTTCAAGCTCGGAAATTTCCGGGCCCCTTTGATCCCCAGCGTGCCCCAAATCCGGTTCTTCTCTGGTATTTTGTGGAAGGTCTGGTTCGATATCATGAGCACTGTCATGTCTCGGACGAACATTGAGCAGTGTCGTCGCTTTGGGCGTTGAATGTAAGTAATGATCGACCAATCTGCTCGGCCTTTGGCTCCACTGCGGGAGAGACAGACAAGCGTTGGTCTTCTCGGTCCAATTCTCATTCAACAGTCCGACCTGCTGCCCAATATATACCATATAATGGGTGAGCAGCCTAACCAAGTCCGCTGATTTACTGTTGGCTACTTCAGACTCCATCTCTGAAAACTTAAAAAAAATTATATTCTTGTACGTCCAGTAAATAGAGAAGTCCAAAGACGACCACTCACCTGACTTGCTTCGCATCCAAAATAGTTGGACGAAATAATGGCTCCCAGACATAACAAGAACAGAGCGTACAATCCGTGCTTACTCTGCTTGGCCAACGGTGTCGGCCTCAGATTCGCATCCAAGTACGTCAAAATTTGCTGCCCACAATAATGCACAACTTTGAAATCAGAAGACTGCTCTTCCTCTGGGCAGTTGATTTCGCCAGTATCGTACAGAAGAGAAGTAGTGTAAATTAGTGTCTTAAAGTCGCGTGCTAAGTCCGTCCCAATGATATCGGAGAGGACGAGATATAATGATGCAGATGACATTATACCGACCATGCTACCTTTAGGACTATCATCTGTAGTAAGCCAACTTGCGACAAATGTGGAGAGTTCGTCGAAGTTCCATCGGAAGGGTATGTCGAGTTTGAGTTGGACGTTGCCGTCGGCGAAATACTGGAGGACAGGAGTTCCTCCTAGGAAGGAGGTGTTGAGTTCCCATGGGTCTAAATCTGATCAGTGTTTTTCCGGTGGGAGCCTTTGATGGTAGGTACCTGATTTATATATAGATATTTTTGTAAGACATGGTCTAACGCATTCCATCCAAGCTAGGCATCTTGAGGCACTATTTTTTACAGCGACCTTACTACAACGGTCGCAGGGATTGCCATTCGAGCACTAGGTTTCAGAGGTCAGTATCTTCCGTGTGAATGTCAAGCTGGTAGTGTTTCTATACTGGTTTCTTAAGCAATTGACATCTCAGACATGCCCCAATCTTTCTTAATTCATTGACTTCCTCTCTTCTACTTGCGGTATACGATGCCCTCGAGGTTAATCCACCTGGATTCAGCGAGAAACACAAATAACCAGGAATAGTGCTATGCTGACTCGCTCTCGACCGCGGTTTCTTCTGTCTCATTTTCGCAAAGATATGACAAACTCAACGCTGCAGAAACAATTGACGAGAATAGACAGGACGAATGCCAATACTTCGAGGTTCACGAACCGCGGCTGGGTACATCTTTAAGTACATCTTACGGTCCCCGACTCCGATGCCGTCGTTAGGCAGGAACATTGGATTCGACACCAATCAAAGCCGGCGTCGAGGGCTGAGGTTGCTAAGCCTCTCCGCACTTCCTAATTGGGCATAGTGAATGCCTGTTTGGGAGACGTTGCATGACGGGCCGGTCAACGACAATCCTTCGAGTCCAAGGATGTATAATTGGAATTGCATGGGGACGAATCTTGCGTGAAGAACAGACGGGTTGTGTAGAAAACTAATGAAGAGCAGTTGAGGGTTTGGTGGGCACATGACGAGGAACAGGGGTAAACATGTGACTGAATGATTGCAAACGTCAGAACTTCCTCCAATCCCTATTCTTCTTCCCAAATAAATAATCGTGTCCAGCAGTATTTTTTCGTCGAGGCTCTTATGTATGAGTTTGAAGGCTAAAATGATATTGCAAAAATGATAGTTGGTAATCACGCACCAAAACGCGTTTGAACGCGTGGAAACATTTCCCCTCTTGACCTCAACTGGATATAAATTGAACTTTTTTTCTCTCGATATTCTCATCATCTGACACACTTCCCATGTGTCTGCAATTTGATCTGCAGGAAAGCAATTAAACGAGCTGAATGATTGTTTGAAATGGAGGAAGAACCAACTTTACCGCTTACCACTGATCAACTTGTTCAGGTAGAAGAAGCTTCCACCATCTCAATTGTGTTGTTCTGATCCAAAGCAGGGTATCCTTTATCAAGCTGTCTCATCCGTGCAACTACCAATGTAAATATATTTGAAACCATTTGTAGCAACAAAAGCTCATTATGGCGTAGTCCACAACCGTCACCAGCAACCCAAACAAAAAGCCAATTGGTTCAGAAAAAGTTAGAAAACCTGAAGAAGCATCACGAACAAGTCAGGTAAATACTCAAGTTTCACCCATATTAAAATTGTAGCTGATTTGATACCACAGAGCCAACATATTCGCCCAACTCCCCGCACCCACACCCTCCGACATCCCCACCAAACACGTCGACGAACTATCCAGTCCCCGCCTCCAAAATCTCCTAGATGCAAAACCCGAAAATGGACAGAGACTAGACGTCATGCCCAAACGCCCCAATGAACCATATTCCCAACCACTGGTGACATCGCAGCGCAAACCAATGTCTTCGCAAACGAAGGATGTGTTGGTTTTGATGAAGGCGTTGGAGGTGTACAATGAGTTTGCGAGGCAGGAAATGAGGGCTTTGCTTGAGGAGGAGAATAGGCTTAGGGAGAGTGGAGGGGGGAATGTTGTTGTTGAGAGGGTTGGGAGGGCATTGAGGAGGGAGGCTATGGGTGGTGTGATATCAGGGCCATCGAGAGGGAGAGGTATGGGGACAGGTGGGGATGCGAACATGGGAGGGGTGGGTGTGGGAGGAGTGAGTAATTCAAGTACTTTCCCGGGAACGGCTTCGAATGTCAATCTCAGTAGGGATCCGAGGTTAAGAAGATGAGAAAGAGCATGGCATATGCATGGATACGTAACAAAGGACATTTTCATTAGAGCCAATATACCCCCATCCGAGAAATACGCATACACAAATCGTCCAGGTTGCAATCAGCCCCTCACAGCCACTGCTTATTACCATAATGATTAACAAAGCCTCCCCCATCCTTCTCCACAGACGCCTTCCCAACAACATCAAGCACCATCTCCACACTCTTCCTCGGCGAGATCGGCCTCGTAAACCCAGGAGCATAATCTTTAAACACAGCCATCATCCCCTTGAATCCTTCTAATTCCTCATCGGTATCTGTACATTCCAACAAATATTAGCACCACAACCACAATCCCCAATAACCCACACCAGGATAGGATTCGGGTTGGAGCTTACACGTCTTCCCCTCAGCCGTATCAACCAAACCAGGACTAATCCCAAAAACAAAGTACCCTCACTTTTCCCGCACGCGACATGGTACTTTGTAGTCAACATATTGAGAGCGGCTTTGGAGACGGAGTACGCGGGTGCGGTAGCCCAATCGAATTTGATGGCCATGTCCGTGTCCGCTGCACCGGTGGGGATATTAATTACTTTTTTAATGGTAGATTTTCTACGAGGGGAAGGAATGTGGTTATAGTGTTTAGAATTCCGATGACGTTGATGTTCATGGATTTGGTGAAATCTTCTATTACGGATTGGAGATTTGTTTCGCTGTGGTCTGGGTTAAAGGATGGGCTTTTGTGGTGTTGGGTTGGGCCTGGAGAGATACGCACGCTTCTTTGATAGTACTGAAGTTACTTTCGTCACTGAGATATGCGGCATTGTTGATGAGGACATCAACTCCTTCAGTCAATTCTGCTATTTCTGTAGCTGCAGTCTTCAAAGCCTCCACATCCATGATATCAGCTTACAAGATGTGGACTTTGTTCTTGAAGTCATCCTTCTGTATCCGAGCTGCGGTGTCTTTCTTGTTGCGCACAAGACCGATCACTGTGTTTGACGGATCCTCTGCTAACTTTTGAATGAAAGCATACTAGGGAGTGGAAGTTTAGCAATTTACTCTTGGCATCGAACTAAGAAAAATAAATACTTACTCCTAATCCTCGAGACGCTCCAGTAACAACATAAGATGGCATAGTGAACGGGTCTTTGCTCTTGTGTCTCTGAATAACCTAATCGACGGCAGTAGACGACTAAGGAAGCAACGAGAAAAATTCCGTGAGTAGAAACTTCCCAGGGAAATCGCAATCGTGCTAAAGTTAACAACAACTCAAATCCTCAGCCTGCAACTTCTATAGCCTATATATATATCCCGTTCGCCATACTCTCATATGCAGCACTATTTCAGTAATCTATTAGTAAGCTATCCTCAAGGCTGTCCCTGGTAAAGCTAGGAAGCATGCACGAGGCTGAGCACCATATCCCCGATGCGGTTTAGCGCCTTATTAAGTAATCCAGGGCTGGCACCCTTGGACATCATTTGATTACAGAAAGTTTCTGGTGTCGGGACGAAAGAACGCGCGCTTGAGGGAAGGGGCATCAAGATAATACAAATTGGCTGGTATATGACTGATCCAGACCCCATTTCGGCTCCATCTTTCCAGTGATATGAGCTTGCGAAATTTCAGTTCCTCTTACAATATTCATTTTCAGCTGGTTGCAGCACATTTATATAAACAGGAGTATATTCAACTCCACGTCGCTCTTTCCGGCCACAAGATCAGATTCATTGCTCATCTCTTCATCGTTCAAGTCCTAACCCAATCATAGGTCCATTCCATCCATAAACCCATCTTATCATGAACCTCGTCCAAAACAACCCGACACCAAGCACCAGCACAATGCAAAGCCCGAACGCCGTCCCCAACACCATCCCAAACACCATTCAAAGTACTCAAACTCCTCTTCACGTCCCCCACGCCCATCCCTTTTCCCCGCCCTAAATCTCAATACCCAAATCCCCCTCCCTTTCCAAACCCCCCTCCGTAAGTATAACAACACTCACCATCCCAGCCCACGCTTCCCTAACAGCACACCCCACGCACGTATCCCCCACATTAGCAACAACAGCACTAACCCCCCAATGCGCACACCAAGCCCTAGCAAAAACTTCATTGTCACTAACACCGAATGCTTCAATCACAAGGACCTCCTCGATTTCTCTTCGTCCTGCTCCTGATGCTTGGAGTGCATGAGCGGGAGAATGTGAGCGTGATCGTATGGCTACGGTCTCGTCGCGTTCGCGCAGGGCGACACTTAGGGAGCGATTGTCGTAGTCGTGAGAGTGTGAATGGCTGTGGAGGCTAGGGTTGTAGAGTTGGGATGTTGCTGGTGAGGAGGTACGGGAACGGGATGATTGTGCAGGGCGGGAGATGCGGTTGTGTTGGCCCCAATTGTGTAAGTCTGCTAGGCCTTGATCTACTTTGACCACGCGGTATTTGTAGTCACGATACAAAGCGTGCGGTCCACCTTCGCACGGGAAGGCATATATGAAGTCGACATTGTATCGCAACTTGATTGGCAGACTGGTTCCGGCACTCGCAAATGCAAATACAATTGCTGCGTCGAACGTTCGAGCGCCACGCCCTGTAGTTGGTGCTACCCCTGCCCTGTCTGTCCCGACGTGGTTGAAACTCAGTTTCTCAATACGAATGATGTCTTCCTCGGGATGTCGATTCGGTATCAGGATCTCATAATCGTGGAGAGGATATTCCTCCGCTTCGGGTCCAAGTGGAGAAGTTCTCGAAGCCACTCGATCAATGTCTTTGGTCGTGAGCTTCTGCTCCAGAGGATCGAGCTGTCGTATCAAAACACATTGCGTCCTCTCCAATTCCGGAGTATAGTGGCATGGTCCAATCCATCCAGCTACCTGTTTCACGCCTCTCCCCGCGCCAAGAACCTTTCCAACAATGCATTGAGAAGACCAGTACGTGTTAGCCCGATATTGAAACCCAGAATTAGGATGGATATGGGTGAGATACTTCAGTTCCTCTCCAGTATCTCTATCACAATCAATGAGCGTATTCATGAGTAACCATGGTAATGTCGGACCAGGCAGAATAACGCCCGTGAACCAGGACATCGTATCCGCAGACCGATCTTCAATGTTCTTCTCCTTGGAATCTTTCTCTTCGAGGATATAATCCAGCTCTTCCATATTAGGCCATTTCAGCAACGAAGCAAACGACCGCAATGCTTCCTTCTGTCGTTTCTTTCTCAGGAGATCAAAGGTAAAAGTGCTCTGCGTAGGTGATAGCTCCACCCTCGAAATGGACATATTCGCTAGCCATCTCTCCGCGAGCGCAAGATCCCATGCAACCTTCGGAGGTAATTGACTCAAGAGCTTCCTCTTGGCATTTTCTCCATGATCCGGGGCATGAATCCGTAGATGCAATTCGATAGCCAGAAGCAACTGATGGAAGAATCTCCTCTTGATCTTCTCATCCGCACTGTCGAAGTATTTTGCGACGACATGATTCCGTGGTAAGCTGAAATCGACCCAATCAGGGTTACTCAATACGGTAAGTAGATCCGCCATTTGCATCGCGCGATCGTAATGTGGATTCGTGTTCGCTTCGGGGTCTTCAATCAATTTGTCGTAAAGATACCGATACTGCCATTCAAAATTGTCTTCCTGCAAGCCACATATGTATAGATCTCTCAATCTCTCCAATATGGCGATCAACTTCATCTTCCGCGGTTTGGCCTTGGATCCATAATGAACAGTCGGAGCCAAACTCCCCGATTTACCAATATAGAACGTCAAAGTCGTAGTGCCGGGACTTCTCCCAAAAGCGTACCGCATACATGGCTGGTCGAGTGAAACCCATGGCATGGAACTCTCACCAATCCCCGTCATAACAGTCAAAGAAATATCCTCAAATGCTGCATCTTGAAAAGTAGCTTTATCGGTGCGATCGCTACTTTCCGACTCCATTATAGCGAAGAGTTTGTAGTGCCCTGGTGCATGTGTGACTTCCTCCCTAAAACCGGTAAATGTAGAAGCACCTTTGCAAATCAGATCTTCCGCTTCTCTTTGGCCCAGAGTGGCACGTTTACCGTATCCCTCGGGTGGCCAGAAGCGACTCCTCCGTGACATGATTCGCGGTGAACCTTTATCGTGAGAACTTCTCCTTCTGTGATGTTGTTGTAGCTGTACGAATGATGGTGGTGGTAAGTCGAGGTTTGTCACGCCTGCACTACTAGTCGGTCGCGAATTAGGTCTACTTGTCGGTCGGGAACTCGGTCGCGAGTATGTTCTGCCATGTTGAAGAGGAGAAGAATGAGATTGGTAGAGGTTCGGACGGTAAGCTATTGGTGTTGATACTGTACGTTGAGGTGTGTATCGAACAGACTGCGAAGTCATCACGTGTAAGTATTGGAATTGTGGTTCTGCGTTTGAAAGTAAAGCGTGGTTGAGAGCGCGTTGGCTTACTGGGTGATAGTGAGAGGCCGCCCAGGGTGCAGCGTCGAACTTCCGAATACGTGAATCCCAAGGACTGCCTTCGTGACTGCCATTCATGACTGCATAGCGTGGTGATATTGGTGGGGAGCAATAGTTGCAGCTGCAGATTGCCATTAGCAAGTGTAGTCGTGTAGTCGTTTTGAAGTTGTGAAGCTGTTGATGCGGCAGTAATCGCAGGATAATGAAGGTAAAACCAACAATAGCAAGAAGCTCAATGGAAGATAGATCCAAGGATAGCCTAACAGCTACTCAAAAACTCGACAATGAGAGTATTTCCACAATAATAAGAAAGAGAGAGATGCGCGGCACAACGACGAGATTGGCTTCTAACATGGGAATCTCACCTTGATGCCCGACTATCGGAGAACTACCGCCCCTCGGAGCTCTCTCAATCAAACCCGGCACAGAACGACTACCTCGACAATAACAGAAGGTCGTAAGGATACCAGATTGAAGTGAGGGGTAGCTAAATGCGGGGTGAACTGAAAGCCCCAAAACATCGAAGTGGAGATACTGGTAGAACTACTAATGAGAAGTCAAGAGCAGAGGTGTGTTTCAAACGAGGGCACGCGTAACCCTGACGCAGAGCCATCCTATCATGAACAAACAAGAGGACAGAACCTTGCTATGTTTCTATACGACAGCAACAACATGACACCACATACAGTAGTAGCTCCATGTTCGGGGTAGGTAGGGCTACAGGATGATAGTTCTTTCCGATTGCGGCCGTGCCCGCGCTTGCCGTTCACGGGTGGGGAGAGGCTGGCTGGCAATGGCAAGGCTTGCCTATAATAGGTAGGGGGGTACGGATTCGAGTGATTGGTCCAGCACAGCACAGCACAGCACAACATTATAATGGCTTCATGCAATATTTGAAAGTCACTACTTGTCTGGACTGTAATGGTATGCGTAGAGTGCGTATGATATTACCAAAGGGCACGAGGAGGGCAGAGGAGGTAGAGATAAATAGTCTATCATGTACTTCATGTGAAATCGATCCTTGCAAACGCTTACTTTCCATTGTGAAAGCGTGGTAGCTAATGTCTATGCTACGTTACGCTTACCCTAAGAGCGGTACCAACTGCTTCCTTTCATGTCAAGATCCAAGGGCTACCCGAAAATAAAGTGTCCAACCAAAACCACTTCGCTCACCAAAACCTAGTAACTTTAGCTTAAGATATCACAACAACGCACGAACGGAATTAATTCAAGAGTCGTAGACTTACTTACTATAGTACTATTTGAGGTCACTATAAGTTTTAGAATATTTCTACTTGTTCAGGTGAGGTTTGGGATTTTTTAAGTTTTTGGCGTGGCCATGTTATTTTCGGGTAGCCCTTGGTCCTTCGCCTCAATCTTTTGCACTTTTATCTTCTCTATGTCAGATTCTTTTCAGCCTCAATTCTCTTGACCTCAATTGTCGACTCCCAAAGGGTTTCTTCTTCCCTGTTGGAGGTTCACGTTTTTAGTCATTGCTTTTCGCTGCTTTGGCTCGTAACCATCCATTATGGACCTCGATCTTTTTTCCTCCCCGTCAAAACCGCAAGCAATATTCAAGCCTTCCAAGCCAGCCTTCGCTACTCGAAATGCCTTCTCGGCTCCTTTGCCGGACCTGCCAACTTAGCGCTTTTCTTGCGCTCAGCCAGACGTGATGAATCACACTTGCTTTTGTGGCTCTCTCTTGATGATACAGCAGGTTTGTCCGGTGTGGACAGTGGAGAAAAAGCCGGTATCCGGCTTGTCATTCGCTGTCCTGCCAAATCATTTTATGCTTCTTGAGCAATAATAAAAGCAGACGTCCCAAGCTATCAAAATGGCTTAATCAGTCTCCGGGTAACAAGTAGCAGACGCTTTGCAATCGTAAAGCAGGAAAGACTTCTGCTTCCTTCCCTTTTTGGAAATAATATTCACAATCCCAAATTCACAATGTCCACACAGCGGGAACTACCGATCCGGTGTTTGCGACCCTTCGAGCCTATACCCCGGCGTCCTATCAACCAGACTCCTATAATAGTCATCTAACACCTGCGCTTGAGGAATAATCTTCCAATCCATTCTCTGCAGGAACTCCAGCTCCAGCAACGCCAATTCCTTCACGCTTATGCCACCGACTCGCGCATAGGTATTGTTCGTCCAAAAAGAGTCCGAAAGACCTTTTGCCGCGACTGTCGCTGATGAGATGAGAAAACGGTGTACGGTCAATGAGGATATGTTGAAGGTGGGGTATAGTACGCAGAGACGGTCGATGTAGTATACCATGGAGAGGAGGATTGGCGGATAGAGTGTTGCGTGTACTATTAGTCTGTTGAGGTAGTCTTGGATGGATATTCCTGGCGGTGCTCTAAACATTGAATGTATTCATTAGCCTGTTGTTTTTGAAATACTGTAGTAACAAGAAAGAAAACAAAGTAATGCCATCCTTGCACACATACCTCGAATGAAACCTCGTCAACTGATCATTCTTAAACGGCAACGGATCATTAATCCTGACCAACTCGTTCAACAACCCTGATATCAATATCCCCAAATCCTTGACTTCACACTTCATATAATCCAACGGCATGATTTTTATCCCTGGATCAACTGCTCTAGCCCTCTTCTGGGGGCTTTCTTCCGGATCAACATCAGGTGTTGCATCCTCTGGCGTTTCTGTAGTCGAAGGGGGAGGGGTATGTACTTCTGGGTCCACGCGAGGTTCGGGAGGGGGAGGTGTAGTCCGTCCGAATAGTGAAGGAGAAGGAGTCGCTTTTGGAGCGCCCACCGGTTGTACAGTGGGTGTACCACGAGTAGTTGCAGTGTCCATTGGGCTTGTTGTGGGTGGTACCGCAACGGTAGGTGCTGATGCTGCAGAATACGTGGGTGGGTATCCAGGGGGTGTATACTGGGTCCCAGAGTCTACTGTTCCTTTTCGCGCATTCACAACTGGAGAGCCAGACGAGCTATCGCTACGGGCTGTGTTGTGAAGATTCGAATTGGAGGTTCGCTGTAGGCGCGCGGATTGACGGGGACTATTCGCTCCTGAAGATATCGCATTGTGTTGTCTGATATGCGCCGAGCCAGCCGCCGCAGAAGTAGAGGAAGTAGTATTGTTCTGTTGATGATGCAGGTACGAGCGAGATGCACTCCGACGTAGGGAACGGAAGGAGGATTTGGGGGATAGAGTCGGTGAAGGCGATGTCAACACATTGGCCATGATATTGGAATTCTCGTTCGTATCCTGGGATTATCGGGAAGTTGAGCCGAATGTTGCAGAGTTATGCCTTAATGGCTGCTACAAGCTTTTTTCAGGGTTTTCTCCCGTTGTCCAGCTGCTTTTTTCGTGCTTTTTGCGTCTCAAAGGGCGGAGGAGGCTCCGGCTACCTGCGGTATAGTACACGGGAGGTAGTAATAATGACGATCTTCCTCTCCGCGCTGAGTGGAGAAGAAGAAAACTAAGAACGACCAGAACGACCAGTTTACTAATCGAGACCTGTATATCGCCTCTTCGCACCCTCTCAATCAAGGAAAGCTCACGTCAATCCATCGAAAGTCCAGATGATTCTGTGTGGAGAAGTGGAAATAGTAGTTGTGAGTTGAAAAGAAGCCACCACACACACACACTAAAACTTCGTAGTCAAAGATTGATTATTCGACCAGATATCTAATCAATTCAGTCACTAACAAAGAAAAAAAGCTACTCCGTCCTATTTTGATTCGTGCCTTCGCGAAAAAGCCAAATTTTGGGGGCGTGGCCGCAATTGTCCAAATCATTGGTCGAACATTTGGCGAATTCCCATCATGGTTCATGGCACGAATCCGGGCCTCGCAATCTGGGTTCAAGTCACGTAACAATTAAAGAGTACCTTGTCTCCACGTTGTACGATGGATGGGTAGGGGTCACGGGTATAAGCTACCTTTTGTACTAGGTAAGGTAGAAGTGGATCTTGTCAAAGTTTGGGGTATGTCAGAGCTTTGATCTGAAGTATGTAATTAATTGAGTTCGTAACTACGAGAGTATAGGAGTACTATTGACAAATAATTCTCGGTGAATTGATGGAAGATCGTTCCTAGGCTTCGCCAGTACAAATGTGGTATCTATGATAAACAGAAAAAACTCCTTTTCTCATCCATTAATGAATGGAAGAATGGTAACGCAAATGTACAATGAACGCGAAAGTATCTCGATTTAAAAACGCCAGACAGATAGAAGAAGAAAAATGGACATCAGATCTCATGCCCATGTTTTGGAACAGGCGCATACATCTCAATGGGTGATCTTGAAACATCCTTCATCCCCATGATAGGACTCCGTTCTTCAACTGTACCTCTATGAAATTTGTTAGTAAGAGGTTCTCACTTGAGATACGTCGGAATAGTTCCTCGGGTATGAAAGAACCGGAGAACCTACGTACTCTTGGCGTCCTACCATCACCGGAGTGCCATGTGGCTGAAACTGCGGGGGTGGACTTCCTCCGTCTCTAGGTGTACTATATCCAGCAGAATATGCCGTATCCATCGACATATGACCCGGGTGCCCGAACTGATTAACCTCATGTTGTCCTACTTGACTCGATCGATGGAAGTCGGGGGATTTCATCGGTGCAAATCCGGTTTGGTACATTGGTTGATCGTGGTTGTTGGGGAAATTTGGTGGCATCTGGCTCTGTCTGTTTACAGTCTCCTTGAGCGTTTTGCTCCGCCCGATGAAGAACATCAATGCTGCAGCGAGGCCGAGAACAAATACACCGCCCACAGCTATACCTGCAATGGCTCCTCCCGATAACCCGCTCTTTGTATGTACAGCAGCTGCACTTGACGATGCTGCCGGTGTTGCCGTGACCGTGGTTACAGAGCTTTTGGTTGATGATGGTGTATTAGGTTTGTCAATCTCAGCTGCTTCGGGCGGGAAATCCTCTCCTGGCTGCATGACGAATTTAGACTTGCTGGCCAGATCCTTTTGCGTCGCCAAAACTGTCGTTGCGTTTGGGTTGATGATGCCAACCATCTCGTAGTTGATGCAGCTACCAGGAGCCTAAGGATTAATTAGTTAGATAGTCCTAAGAGCCGTGAGTATACTTATGTAATTTGATTATACTCACCGAACAATAAAAGAGAATAGGATCGCTATCATTGATCTTGATAGACCATGACGGCGGATTATCCAATATTGCCGTCGCTGGTCGAAATCCAGAAAAGAATCCAATCTTTCCAGCTCCTGTCTTTTCGTACGGTATGCATGGGTATTTGTATTCCGCTCTGACAACCGAATGATTCAATGGCATGAAATCGAACTTGACTGTATCGCCCGGCAACGCTTGAATGACCTCTGGCTGGAATTGATGGTTAATTCCAACCTTAACAACATATGTTTGTGCAGGTTTCGATCCGGTGGAGCTGGTGATTTGTGCAGCGGCGAAGTTGAAGTGGTTTAGCACGAGCAATGCGAGAGCCACTGGCAGTACAGAGAGCTTCGCCATCGTGATGCGGTACGACAAAGCGAGGGTGGTACAAGGCTGATGAAGAATGAAAATTGAACGAGAAGAAGGTGGGGAGCAATCGTTCATGTACGCTCTATGCAATAAGAAGAATGACCGACGCCCTCAGCCCTCTTTCATAATTCAGTCCATCTTCCAGACGCCTCGCTAATGCAGATGGAAAAAATGCCGAGAACCTCATTTGGAGTTTTTGGAGCTGCGTTAGGAATAGTTCCTTGTTGTTTGCAAAAAGAGGCTGAGTTTGCAGGGTTCCTAATGGCCAGCCGAGCGGAAAATCATGTTGGGTGTTGGCCTCTGCGTTGGATGGCTTTTCACGATGGCTCGTGATAGGCAGATTGCCGTAGGCTTGCTGTACCAAGATTTCGTCTGCTGGGAAACTCCGAAGTGTTATTCTTGTAAATACCTCTGGAGTGAAAATGAGATGCTACGATCTGGCTGTCACCCCATATTAGGAGTGGTAATACAGAATACAAGTACGAAGTACCAAAAGCCAATAACAATTTGGCAAACAGACTGACTCAGTCAAATCGTGGACAGAGACAGGTGTTGACATGCATGTTGAGATAGAGAAAGTTATTATCCAATACGAACACGACCAACCTCTTGGTTTGCAGCTTTGGGGATCCGATGTGCTTTGCCGCATTTTAATTCCATTTACTCGGTTGACTACGGATGTCCATAGGTACCATCGCTTCACAAGGAGTGTATTACGGTGCTCTGTCAAATTTGAATGTGTGGTAACGGTAGTTGGAAGGGAGCACAGTGGGAGCCTCGATTTAAGCAGGTGCTAATTTTTGGGGTCACGTGCTTGATTGTGATTTTCAGTAGTTGGGCTCCCGTCCTGTCATCCAATTTACGATGCCACTATGTAGTATACAATATTTACGTTGCCTCAAAATCCTTAGAAGTTTTTTTTCCTACTTCCTTGCTGTGTTGGTGATCTGAGTTGACCATCACGTGGAGGCAGGTTTTTTATGACGCTTTTCACAATAGGAATTGACTTCTCTTATCCCTGTAATATCGCAGCAGAGCACATAGGACCTCGCGAACTTGATGACTTTGGGCTAATGGCCCAGTCAACACCTGAAACAACGTCCTAAACTAATAGCGCCTGTTCACAGTTATGGATAACAGCGTTCCATGGCCATACAACGCGTCCTTCCGGTCAGCCCTTTGCTGGCATTGTAGGCGCTGGATAGAGACAAGTAAGTGTAGCATCGCCCTTGGCTGTACCCGTAAGCTCATCGTAGAAGTGCTCGCACTTAAAAAAAAATTCTGTGGCTTCGCTTCCACTATAGGACCCAAGAGTGCTAGCCCACGATTTGGGGACAGTCAATTCGGTAACGGGAATCCTTCCTCAGTACCATCATCTTCTCAACTGCTGGATCGCAACCCAGGCCGGCTATCATGGCCAATCCTAGCCTCGATGTGTGGTCTAAGGAGTGAGTGTTTGAATTGAAGCTTCCGCTCTATGGGTTTCAATGCAGCTCGTGACCAGGATGTCGAGTCAACTTCCGCCTAAGAGATAACATGCTTGTGACTGTCATTTGACCTCAATCAAGGCGATAGGAGGGAGCTCGAGAGTCTAGCTGCCCGAGTCACTGTTAGTGGCACTGCATATTAATTCGGCTGAATAAGTTACTCACCGCCAGGACGTATCTGCCAGCTGACCAAATATGCGACACAAAACATTGATGTCAAAACCATGAAATAGGCTCTTGGAAAAAAGCTAACAGTAGCGGCATAGATACCAGTGAACAACGTTGGCCCTATCACACGTGCAACAGCATGAAGCAAGCCCATCGCTCCGAGCAATTGTCCTATCTTCTCTTTGGGAACATGCTTGGTGAGAGCCGCTTGCATCGATGGTGAAGCTATGCCGCCAATTCCAGCGATAGCGCCGCATAGTAGAAACTGTGACCCATCTTGTGCAAGTGCGTAGCCGAGGAATCCGAGGGTGTCTGCAAGGATGGCGAACCGTATGACCGAGAGCTCGAATGGGCTTACACCTTCGACTTCGGTACGCCCGTGAGTAGGTGGTGGGTGTCGCCGTCGATACCAGTGTGTAACGGCGGGCAGGAAGAAGAGCAGACCCGACACCCTGCTGCTATTCATGATAGTGATAAATTTCGATTGTTCCCATTGGTCCCAGCCAAATGCGTAGTTCGAATATAGTAGAATGACGACAGCTGCTCCCATTCCAACGCCAAATACGATTGTATCTGTCGCTGCAAGCACGATCAGATTTCTTCTAACGGACGGAGATGCTCCCGTCCCAGTAAGAATCTTCAATGGCGCGAATAGGTTGAAAGTACGAAGGTTGCTGAGCCATGTGGCGGTAATTTGGGATTCGATATCTTCACGGTGCTTTTCTCGTGCTGTCAATTGCCGCATCTTTGGGACCGATTCGGGGACCACGAAGAGGAGTAGAAAGACAAAGCTGATGTGAATCCCCGCGGCAATATAAAACATCGAGATGATATCGCCAGTGAGTTTCACGATATAACCCGCAATAATTGGGCCAACTGCAATGCCTGTAAATAGGCATCCGTGGAAGTACCCAAAGACAACACTTCGCTGGCTGGAAGGGGTACAGTCAGCAGCAAAGGAATGAGAGATGGCCATTGCCGCAATGAAAGACCCTCCCATTCCATCAAATAGAGCGCCAATCAGAATCCAATAGACTGAAACGGTGTCGGGGAATTGAGCCGCGAGAATGGTAATGATCTCCATGATGATCATCATAAAGCTGTTCCAGACCAGCATTTTCGTTCGCCCGTATCTATCAGATAACTCGCCGAGTTTGGGTGCTACTACAGCGGCCAAAGACCCAGAGATGGCGCTCATTGCAAGCTTGAAAATCGAGACTCGCCGTTGGACTTCTGGGACGCGGCAGTGGTCATCGGTTCTACCAAGAGAAAATGTGTAGCTTGGGTTCAAAGAAGAGTGCTCCTTCAAGTACCGGTGACAAATGAGGTTCAAGACTAGGTTAACTTTTGGAACGATGACACCGCCCATAGCGAGAGCTGAAAATGCGAATGGAACTAGAAGCCAGTAGACCTAGTCGGAATTAAGGAGTTTGATCCATCAATTTGTCGTCTGAGCACTTACAGATGGCCTTTTATACCAAGGTAGGGCCTCGAGAGATGCTATATCAAGCATCTCCTGAAAGCCGCGTTCATCTTCAGGTGACCTCAAGAGGTGCGATTGCTCACTATCATCATCAAGTCGACGACGATTGATGATACCGCCTACCGCATCGACATCTTCGACATCCAGAACCAGCTGGGTTTTGGATCTGACCATTGCAATCGTGCTAGTTGTCGTGATGATAGGTTAATTTCCCCTGAACGAAACGAAGATCCCCAAGCGCAGTCGAAATTGACACCAGAACATCTCAGGTAGAACTACAATACATCGAAAAGGAGACAATTATAATCAGTAGGACCCGAAAAAATGAGTTAACGCAAATGCCATGCTGAGAATAACGATGATGCAACGTGCGTCTCAAGGATTAGGATAGAGGAACCGGCAGCGGCCCGAAGATTAGATCTAGAGCGAGCCGTGGGGTCAGGTGCGGTCTAATAAGATTAACGCCTGATTCTGCCTCAGGCATTAAGCCTGCTCTCCACCCAACGACATGATTCATCGTATGCTTTTGATAAAATTCAGAAGTGTTACATTCTCGGATGTGGACTTAATATCAGTGATGTAGAGCCACGAGTCTGGTAGAGTTTAAAGAATCAAGGTAAGATCTAACCATGGCTACAGTGAGAATCTCCTTTGCCTCGCAAGTCCCATTGCGGGCGTTACGTTTATTCTCCTTCAATCAGTAATAACCTTTGAAGAGGAAAACTCTAGGTGTATTCGTAAATTCCCCCCACGCTGCTGAGTAGAATCGTCAAACACGTAGGAGTACTTTCTGGGATGCGGGTGGTGCTCTTTCTTGTTTCGTTTAACATCTCCGATCATTCAGGGAAAGTTTTATCTACTTCTTGGATAATGTATTCGTATCCAGAGTTGTACTCGAGCTCCTTCTGTCGTACATTGGAATTTTACTGCCCCGTTCAAACCTCAGCCTGATGTTTCCACATCTTCCAAAGTACTGCACTTCAATGGCTCAATTCTCTGTCTACAGGACATGACTCTTTGAAAGTGAATAATTCATCACAATCACCTAAGGAGTTAGCTTCAACTCAGATCGGAGCGAGATTTGAACAAGTTTGTTGTGGAATAGTCAGCTCATCCGATTGCAATCCATTCTTTCCGCAATCTGCACGGACCCTGCATCCTTCCCCAGATTTTCATAGCGTAAGGTAAGGAAGCTGCACATCATCCTACGCATGTACGAATGAGCCGGTACACCCTTTACGCACGCGAATTCAAATGAAGCATCCATTGAACCCTTAAGGAAACCAATTTGAATGAGTGACGCCATCGCCTTACACTACAACTATCGAAATACAAGCGGAGCGCCGAGCGGTGTTTAAAAAACGCTTTTACTACGGCTTGAGGATCTAAAGGACTGTTATTTCTCCTAGCAATTGCATAAGAGCGTCAACCTTATACCATATCCAAATGGCTCGTGCCGAAGTCCCAAAGTCATTACAAGAAATTCGAAATCCTACCTCCGTTTCAAATCAAATCGCCGCTTTAAAGCAACTGAAACATGATATTATTGGACATGATCAGAGAAAAGAGCTTGTAGTTCGCCATGGTATCATTGGGGCTTTGGTCAGGAACTTGACGGACAGAACCGCAGTGCGGGGCAAGAGAAGGAGTGAAGATGATGGAGGAGCGGAGGAGGATGAGATTCGGGTGCAGAGTATCCAGATTATAACCAGTTTGGCTCATGGTACGTTGGATTCGTGCTTAGAAACTAGAGAAATGAAAATGACTTAACATCGTGTCAGGCGGTCTAGCATTTATACATCCTCTCCTGCATGGGGGAGTAATACAAATTGTGGATAAAGAAGCAATACAACCGCTTCTTTCCACCCTCTCTCCAAGCACCAATCAACCTAAACTCATACTCGAAACATTAAAATGCATAAACGCAATGGCAGAAGCACTATCAACGGAGGTAGATTCCCCGGAAGATACGTACATGTACCATCTCTCAAGCCAATTGTACAGCAAACCCACCATAGACTCCCTCGCAGAAATAGTGGCTCAAAGAGCAAGGTCAATGACAGTGGATGACCAAGTCACTTTGGTCATGAAGATCGTAAACCACACTCTACGCAGCGCCGAAGGAAGCACACACCATAGAGCTCTGGTTAAAGCGGGGGTTCTCGATTGCTTAGCGAGTAGACTTGCCGGTCTGGTCATCAAGATGGGGCTAGCATCAAGTGCGCTCGACCAGTCCTTTATATCTTCGCTGTTACCTGCAACGTCGAGGACGAATTTAGTGCCTATGCTAGAAGTTCTTGCTACCATCACTAAAGATTCTGCATATCGAAGTCTAAGGCTGTTATGCTCTTCGAGTATGCTGGGTGTATTTCCTATCGCATCGGCAACTTCACAGCAAAGGAGTGACGATCAATACATGACGTTTACCGACGAACGGCAATCCAGCGAGCCTACAACAACAAACCGCCTAGATTACTTATTGCCGAAATTACAAGCCGTGCAAAACAAGAACGAGCATAATTTCTCAAAGGCATTTCCGGTGCTAGGATCATTATCATCTCAGAGCGATCTCTCGCGAATGCCCTATTTCAATGAGACGCAGGCGATGGTATCATCGAGAACCATTTCGGCGGATGAATTTGGCAGCGGCTTATTTGCGTGGTTGGTTATTGTTGCGAGGACGACGACCGGGATGGAGAGACTCGCCGCTCTGGAATTATTGACACACCTTGTATCAGCACTCGACAAGAATGTCATGGATTCATGGGCAGACTCACCTCGAAATCGTGACAGGACTCTAGCATTCCTGGCCGTACCACTCCTTGTCCGTGTCATGGAAGAAACCTCCTCGAAGTTGCTGCCGAAAGAGATCAACACGAATGACGAGCGATGGACCGTCAAGGAACGGGTGCCCATGGTGTTGGCGGTCCTTGTCGAAGATTGCCCGTCGCTACAAAAGGCTGCTGTGGATGCTAATGCCATCAAAATGCTCTGCCAAATGCTCAAAAAGTCCTTCGATCCCGTTGTACTAGCGAAAAAGCCTATGTGGTCACCTAACCCACATCGACCAACTGAGGGTTTGGATGAAGATGGGTATAATTTACATTCTGCAGCACTAGCACCAGAAGCTATCCATATGCTAAGATGTAGGGCTGCAGCTTTACGAGGGCTCAGCGCCATCGCCCAGAAAGAAGATATACACCGAAAGTCGGTCATAGACAATGGCGTCGTAAATTGCGTGGTAGAGTCGCTGGTTCGTTACCCAGATGGCTCACTCGATTCAATCCGACAGCAATATAGTGGGTCTTCCCAGCCAAAAGGGAATCCTAACTTTGTTATCGTAGAAGCTTGTCGCCTCGCTACTGCACTCTCAAGGAGTGTAAGCATATTGAGGACCAGTCTTATTGATGGAGGTGTCGCAAAACCGATATTCGCGCTTTTAGTATCAGGTTCCAGGGCTGTGAGGGTGTGCGCTACCGATGCAGTCACAAATCTAGTATTGCAATTCAGTCCTATGAGAGAGGTGAGTGGCGTTCGGAACTACTTCTCTCCAGAAACGTTATCGCCCTTTGAAGAATTTCATCGAGTTTGTTCTACATAGAAATAGTATGGCAATTGCTAACGTTAGACTTAGGAGCTCATGAGTCAAGGCATTCTCAAGATTCTCTGCAATCATGCACTTTGGGCAGATGCTGAAATGAGGGTCTCCTCCCTGTGGGCACTCAAACACCTAGCCAACTCAGCACCGAATGAAGTGAAGATCTCGATCATAGAAGAGCTAGGGACGGAGTGGCTTATTCGGAGCATGAGTGGTGAAGGAACGTCCTCATCAGGTTTTCATCACTCACATCTGGCCACGCCGAATGCCGCCGGCCAACAGGTTGATCTCTTGAACTCAGTAGATGATCAACCCGGTATGGATATGGATGAAAGCGGCTCGGCGGGTGACTCTTCAGAGGACGAAGACGAAGATGCCATGATTGACAGCATTGGAGAATTACCCCGGCCGATCGCTATACCGAGTCAGTATAGGACGAGGCTTAAAGCTATACAGCAAGAAGAGGAGAATCCCATTATCATTGCCAGGAGAGATGAGATTAGAGTGCAGGAGCAAGTGCTTGATTTGGTGAGAAATCTCATCAGTGAAGCCGGACCAGCTCAACCGGAAATGATTGACCATTTACTTCAATCTATGGGCGCACAGCGACTATTCGAATGCTTAGCCAATAAGCTTAAGCCGAAATCCGGTTCTGCCGCCCCAGCAACCACACCACCACGTACCCGGACCACCGGCACAGCAATACCAGCAGGCAAGAGACCAACCCTCACAACACCAGGCTCCACATCTCAGACTCAAACCCCGCAACAACCTTTCCCCGAACATCTCTATATTGACGCCAAACTCCTCGAAAGCGTAATATTTATTCTCATTCACATCGCCAATGGCAAACCTCAACACAGACACATACTCCTCTCGCAAACCACAACGCCAACTCCCCTTCCCAGTGTAACGACCACACCACCCTTCTCATCGCAATATACACACCTCATCGACTTAACACTACCACTTTTCTCACATCCAGGTAGGAGGATTAGAGTCGCGTGCTGTTGGCTTGTACATAATCTTATGTGGATGGAGGATCAGAGTGATGCGAATGGGGCTAAGGGAAGGGCATTGGAGTTGAGGAGTCGGGGTTTTGAGGAAGAGGTTAGGAGATGTGTTGGGGATGGGGATTTGGATGTCAGGGAAAGGGCGAGGGGATGTATTGAGGTTTGGGGGCGTTTACTGGAAGGTGGGAACGGGGAGAGAAGTGGTCTAGGCATTGGTGGCGGTGGGAGGGGAGGAGGTTGGGAGAGGTAGATGGTGGAAGGATGTCCTCTGTGTGAGACTAGAATTCAACGCGATGGTCGGTAACGTTTTCTGCTTCGCTAATATTATTGATAGACTGGCGGCATAAGGTGGTGGAGCGTCTATTTATAAGTGATTGAGTGGGGAGACAGGCATGAAGGTTCATGCTCGCATCCATTACTTTTGGCGATATTATGTAGAATGCACTGTATGATTGTCATGGCGCCTAGGGGTTCAAGATGATTCTTGCGTGTATTGGTAACGTCGTTTATTTCTCCACTTATCATGTCAGCTCCTTCTTGTCCTGGTCCCAAGTCGTCATCCCAATCCCTGCCTCAATCCTTTCTTTTCCACTTCCAACGCTATGGCTGTTTCTCGTAGCTCAGTTTTGCCGGGATCTAAATCATTGAATCAATATCCCTTCCACTTTTTCTTTGTTTCTAAGTCCACAAAAAGATACAGGCTCGCTGTGCATTGGAACAACCAGCGGGTTGCAATGTTTCCCCTTACTCATCAGAATGTGTCGTTTCTAGCGATGCTGAATCGTTGAAATCTGGGAAGTTTGCAAGACTGGTCACTCTCATGTGTACAGTGCTTCTACTCGTAGTTTTGCGGCGGCTTCTTGGCGTTGAAAGTGTGGAGGCTGAGCTGGGTCTTGGCAAGGCTGTGCTGAAGTTACTCTCCTTCAAACACTTAAGCAGTTAATAACCACGCGACTACGATCTAAATCTACTAAACTTCACCACTAAATTTTTCAAAACGACACACAGTACAACTTGTTTGACAGAACCTCGTGCAATGATGGAACCTAGCAGCGACAATATGGAGCTGGAGGAGATCGCTTCAAACCCGGATCCAGCCGCTGCTCAACTAGAAGAACTACCGGAAGTACTTCCCACCGAGCCAACCTCCTCCATTACCATATGTTCAGCTCAAGGTAATCATCTTCGGAAGCATATAGGGACATCAGTTGCCATATTAGCAAGCTTGGGTGCTTTGATTGTCGCAGTGTGGTATGGGTATTGGAGTTTGCGTATTCAGAGATGGCGAGCTATGAGTGAATTCAGGGACCAGTGTCGCGATTATCAGGTACATTGAATGAGCTTTCTGTATTCTTCTACGGTCTGTTAACGGCATGAGACAGGCCTCCGGCAAACACTTTTTCGGACCAACTGCCTGCGACGAGATACTCAAGCAAGCTCCTACACGTCCTCCAATCCGACTTCTGAGACGCGCATCCGAGCAGTGGGCCAAGGAAAATTCGGAAATTCTAGCTGGACTCGCCCCACTCCTAAGCATATTTGCTTGGCGAAAAATCGCAAGCACTGCAATCATCAGCTTCGCGAGCTCTTGCTTCGGGATCCTACTCTCTTCGATGTGTCTACAAATAATTGCCCAAATCGATACAGGAAAACTGAAACCGAAAACCTTTGCCAGGAAAATCGTTTTCTTAGAAATAGGTGACAGAAATTGGATTGGAGATTTTGCCCCGTTCTACCCCGCCTGCTACCAGACTGCCCTCGAACAGCCATGGCTGTTCACCTTCCGTGCTATTATGTTGTTTCTTCCTTGGGCGCTATTCAACGTTATAGTGTCATGGAAAATCGGCCGGGATGATGTGGTGTCTCTGATCACTTTTGCGTCAACTGTCAGCTACTTTCGACAGTTTCGGTTTCGTAGGCTACAGACGCAATATGTCGCGAGTGTCGTCGAGAACCCAGTGGATTGTAAGATGCTGGATGAGAAGCTGGCGGACTCTCTGCGTAACCAGGCTTCAACGGCACAAATTAAAACGACAGGGCTTGAGCACTTTCAAATCCATAGTCGACGAAAAAGAGGAAAGTCGACGGAACGGAAACCGCTCGTGTAAAGACTACAGAATGGATTACGCAAACAGGTGAAGGAAACAAGTTTTTATGTACTACCATTACCACGATCTAATGAATATTTGCGTCCAGCGTGGTCTCTCTTTACTGTACTCTAGGGTGCAACTCTCATGGGAGAGCCGCATAATTCCTCCCTATTTCAATCGCCAAACGCTTTGCCAAAGGGCTACTCGTCTTATTACCTGGAGAAATCTCCGAGTTCGTCCGTCTTCTCGAACTCGTTGATTCTACATGGTTGGTTCGTGCGAAGCCGCACACTGACAGACCCGCTTTTCGATCGATAGAACTGGATAGTTTTCCAGTGATCGTAGGATTGGTAGCGCTCGGGGTGGTTCTGTCAGCGGTGACGCCTGAGTTATTGATAAGCTTGGCCGAGAAATTGTCAAATAACTCCTGTATGCGGTTGTTGATCATTGTCTTCAGCGGGACTTTCGCCTTTAATTTATTTCTGAAAGATGAAGATTGGCTATCAATGTCCAGCTGTACCACCCTTGGCAGCTCTGCAGTGATATACTCCTTGAAACATTCAAGGTGACGATGACAACACCTGCAAGTCGTTTCACAGACTAAGCACAGGTAAGTCAAGGAGATGCAGCAAATATGGCGAAAAGGTCTTACAAGCTGAAGGAATTCTTTGATCTTTTGGAAATAGTATCCTATACATTTCTCGCCATCTTTGCTCTTCTGTCTGGCCTGGAGGTCTCTTGCGCGATTTCAGCTGTCTCTGCTGGAGCTCGCTACACTCTTCTCGACTCGCGGTATTTGCTTGGCAAGGTATCTGATCCGTGTAATGTTGTTCCAACGCATCATGACTTTTGAAGGCCTTTGTACATCTCTTACATGTCAGGGGAAACATGTGGCAGCGATACACGTGCTCTCTGACCATGATTAGCGATACCCTACTCGTGAATACCCCAGATGTAACTCACTTGGCTCGATGAACGGTCTCAAAACCCGGCCCTTCACACGATCGATGTCCTTGGTGTTTTGCAGGACAGTATTGGAAGAAGGGACATGCGAAGCGCTTCCCAGGAAGCCTTTTGGTGCTTTCAAACTCTTCCGAGCATAGAGGCGCATGAGAGGAGACTTGTCGCTGAAAAATTCCCTCTTGTATGTTGTATCCCTTTCCAGCGTCAGCATAGTAGCCCAACCGTAGCCTCTCGGCATGATTGTAAGTTGATATTGCCTCTCCCTCTCGATGCAATGCTAAGCCAGGGTGTTCAGTAGATTCCTGATTGAGCACATGTTCATGGCTGTCAATCCTTATTTCCGAGCTTGCCAGTTCATTCTCGTACCACTGCGTTGCGTCTTTCCAATCATCCACTAGCCATTGCAGAGCTTGTGTTGAACTTTGAGCCTTACGGTCCCCCTTTCGATAGCGCTCAAACAAGGCAAGTTGCAATTCAGCAGACATGTACATTGACGGACCATGAACAGAGAGCACAGAGCTCCGAGTACTGGTATCTGAAGCAGTATCGCTAGCATTATCCCAGTGACTTTCTGGGAGATAAGTCGTCGGTTTGGCATAAGGTATATAAGACGGATCGATCGATGAAGGTTGTGCTTTTCGACTTCTGAGTGGAACTGTCATGGGTAGCTGGCTCGGTAGTTCTTGCGATTGTGATGAGTCACGCAGAGGGTGTGTCCTTTCTTCGCTGCTAGTAATGAAGTCTGCATATGGCACATCCATCGGATAGTATGGTGGTAGCTGAAAGGCGTGATTGCCGGGTTCAGTATAGCTCATCTGCTGGTCCATGGCTTCATTGTTAAGAATGTCATAACTCTTAAGAGCCCAAGTGTTATACCGATCCCGCGTAGTCTCTGAAAATTCTTGTCCCGGATTAATGGCAGAAAATTCCTCGTAGGAATTGAGTGTGTCGGGCAATCCTGGCGTCAAGTCTAAGTCAGTCGGGCTGAAAACCGAGTCTGCGGTTGGTGGATTGTGACAAGATGTAGAGGAGCTTTTGATTATAGAAGCGTGCTTAACAAAAGAATTAGATCTGGCTCGCGGTGCAGTAAGTGAGGACGACCCAACTGAAGACATGTCGACACGATTTGGAGCACTAACATAGCTGCGAGGCTCCATGGTCATCAACTGGGTAAATTGCAATTCGTTCGGACTGAAAAGGTGCGATTTCGAAATCTATAGAATATGTCCTTCCGCGACCAAACTCTATAAGCCATGATGTGGCCATGGTATTGCACCCCTGGTTGGGTCTGAGTTCCCCAAAAAGACGGTGAACGGGGAACGCGGACGGGTAAAGCAACGAAGTAAGTCAAGAAAAGGAAGAAAGCGTGGCGCCGGCGGCTATATTAGTCTTCCTGCGTCAGCTGGAAATTCATCCCTGGGCATACGAGCTTGTGCAGTCTGCGGCCTCGCAATGCGTGTCTGCGCGACGTTCAAATTCCGCCCGGAGGCTCGAGCGTGGGGGCGAGGCTGAGAACACGGTGACCAACCTGCATGGCCGTCGGGTATCTCTTTTTCGACGCGGTCGCATTCTACTAACACATCAAAACGTAACTATTAATTCTTGTTAACAATAAAATCTACAGTGAAAGTAAGCAACGACGTTCGCTTGATGCAGTGTGGAGGTGGAAGCTTATGCTTGTCGTTGCCTAGGTTGATAGGCGAATGAGTTCGTTGCGAAATGTAACATTGCCTAGCTTCTAATATTTGCGTCTCTATATCCAATTCCAAGCAGTGAAATCCTGATTTCGCTGAATTGTGGATGAAAACGAAGTAGTTGTGTGCAATGATATCCCAAAGACTGAAGAGATCACCGTTCGCACTACGGAGATTGGGTCCAACCTGTGGACCAACCTGGGAGGCGTAGACGCTTTGATAACGTTTAGCACTGAAACCAGCAATCCATTTGACGTTTCTAATTTGGTCAGTTCCAGAAATTTAGCAGATTCAGGTTTGACTTACCGATGCGGTCACCGTGTCATCTGTAAAGCCTCTACGACAAGCTGGAGTCTTTGGATCCCATCCTCCCACTTTACAATAGACGGCTGCCTTGTCATCCTTATCACCACTTTTCCAAGACAAAGACCCCAGAGTGAACTGAATGTAGTCTCCCGTGTGTTCAGGGGTGATAACAAGCTGGTCCTTCAAACTGCTGCTTATTTTGAGCGGAGTAGAATCACCAGCTCTGGTATTTGCAATATTGGCAAGAACAGTACCCTTACTATCCTTCATCTCAACTTGAACTGCAAGATTAACCGATGTTTTTAGACAGTTCCATGTTTCGGTTAGGTGCAAGGTGCAAGTCTGAGTAGCAGAGCTACCAGACTTCCGACTATCGATGCCATTCCAAGGAATAGGTTTGGCTTTTGGAGCTCGAGAGTAGGCCTTGTCAAGAACAGTAGCTCGTGCTCGAGCACCACGTCCTGCCTTGCTTCCGGTGTCAAGGGTCATGAAATTCGCGCACAATCCTGAAATGGCAGCAGTCGCTAGTGGAGTTAGCTGTGTTTACAACTAGCTTAGGATTTGCGAACTGACCTGGTGATGTTCCATAGGTGCTATCGTCGTATTTTCCACCCGGTATAGCACAAGTTTGTAAATCCGAGAATGCGGCCAGATGAACCCAAGGCGCATCCCGTGTAAGTCCGTCCCATGTACCATCTAAGTCAGCCCCGGTAACAACAATCATATTAGGAACTCTAACATTTCCGCTAGAATCTGGTTTGGCGAGCAGGGCAGGATAAGTGATGGGGTCTGCAATAGGAGGAAATTTGTCATAAGGCGGTTGACCGGCAGCCGCAAACACTGGGACATCTAGCCCGTCAATGATACCATTCAACAACTTTTGGAAACCGTCACGGACAGTGTCCTGATATGTCTGTGATCCAAGCAGGGTCCAACCCCACGAGAGGTTGACAACAGCGTTTCCTTGTAAGTTGTCATCCTTGATTTTATTGTAAACCAGGGTCAGAGCATCCAACCAGCTCTCCGAGTATTGAGGCCAGGCCTTCACGACGACAAGCGTGGCGCTTTTCGCCATTCCGTCCTCTTTACCAAGAGCGATTGATGCCATGCAAGTGCCATGGGTATTTCCATCAACCTTGGTTTTTTCGGTCAGAGGCCCAGCAAAGAGCCACGCTGGATTAGAATGATCTTTGAACTCCTGTCACGATTGTTAGGTGGGCGAACTCAGAGAAGAGCGTGCGGGCAGGCGGTGCAGGACATACTGGATGCGACTCGTCAAACCCAGTATCTATAACAAATATTGTGGTCCCTTTGCCAGCAGAGTCGTCATAATAGTACCCGTCCACCGATTCGATTGCTTGACCAGGGGCTTGAGTGAGGAGTCTCAATTGGTCCAGCTTGTCTTTATTTGGCTTCTGAGACACAATGCCTCGTTTCTGTGCATTGGCTGATATTGTCAAGTTGCCAGCAGTTTGGACTACTACACTACGTTTAGGTGGGCGTTGAGGTATATCTTTAGGTGTGCGTTCAGGTATTTTGTTCCCCACGTCATCATCGCCATTAGGTATCCCCACGACACGAATCTGCATGATCTGGTCAGTACTTCTCAGAGTTCGAGGTATACAAGACGAAATCCTTTCATTGACTCAATTGCCTGTTTGGCGGCGTCATTCATTGTTCCCAACTACAGCGTGGTTCCAATATACTTGCTTTTAGACTGGAAGATTTTCGTAGTATCCACAATTTTCTTGATCTGACCGTCAAGAGAATCGTTTATCTCCTCCTTTTTTTCAAGCAAGGGATGAATGGCCCATGAGTTCTCAGCAGTGGTATCAGCTGCTGCCACAGCGATCGCCCTGAAGGTCCCTCTAAAGAAGAGAAAAAAGAGTCCGTAAGAAAGCATGTTTGCAGGAAGTTGGATGTGAGCTCGTCTGGTATGAATGCTGCCATATTTGACGGGATGATTCGGCTCTTTTTATACGCCCGAAAGTCTCCAACGCAAGATGAGCAAATACTGCCTGTACGATATGAAACACGACAACCAACACACCTCGCCGCTGCCAGTGGAGTACAAGTAGCTATTTTTCAACAAAGTCCGTGGGCCTCATGAGGAGGCGAAGTAGACACACCAATGATAATCTGATCTAATGTTTCTTGCCTGTTGGAAACTGTCTACCAAGCAAACACGAAGCGCTGGCCAATACATACACCCAGAAGTATAGGCAACGGTGCTGCCCACCAACATCATAAGCTGCTATACAGAGAGACGTCAGATCCATCGATGTGGTTTAAGGAGGCGTAGAGGCGTAGAAGAGATTGGTGGCATGTTGTATCTGAATCGACTTGGTAAGGTAAGTCGGTTCTTTACCTGCCAAACAATTTAGCCGCAGCGGCGTTATGGCGTAGTGAGTAGCCAACACAAGGCGCTTTCCAAGGCTGATATTCTCCGATATTGCTCTACCTTCGACAAGTCAAGCTTCATGAATATTAGGCTTTGAACTATTTTACCGCAAGCCGACAAAGATATGGCTCATGAGAATCGTCTCTTTTCGTGTTGGCTAGATCAATTTGCTCGAATCAATTCATTCCCAGAGTCTCTCATCAGTCTTTAAACTTTCTAGTGCTATCCAACTTATCTCTAAGTCTCCAAACAATTTTTGAAAGTAGTCATATTAGTATTCTAAGGAACAGCTTATGCCTTGTGGCGCAAGTAGCGGCACTTAACGGTGCTTCAAGCCTTCGAGACTTATGATTGGCCAGTTGCAATAAGGCAGACCAGGCAAGCGCGCGAGTGTTCTTTTGGGAGTATGCCTGGAGTATATGGTTGGTGGTTGTGATGCATGGCTGCAGCCTGGAAGCAGTATATGCGTCATTGCGAACAAGCTCACGTTTGGCAAATAAAGACCAATTTGTTATCTGCATCTGCGGCGACTGACAACGGCAAGCAAAATGAGCCACATGGAATAACGAGAAGAGAGCGCCCTAGGCAAAGTGAGCGAAGGAGAAAGGCCTTCAACAGGAGAGCAAGAGACTCAAGGACAAGTTAGCGAAGGAGAAAAGCCTTCAACAGGAGAGCAAGAGACTCAAGGGCAGCCAAAATATAACGAAGGCCCGGGTTGGAGAATCCCATTCAATCCAGACTTGCCAGATCTTGGAAAGGAACGTCCAGCCCCCAAACGGCCAGCAATCCATTTAAGATACTGGCCAGGCAATCCGCCTGTATGGGAATGGGAAAGGAAACTATGCGGAAAGAAATACGACTTCGAGAAGCGAGCATTGTAAGTTTTCAGAATATGGTTTATAACTACTCAATATTGATGTTTTAAGTTTTCCGGTCGATGAATCTTGCGACCAAGAGGTTATCAAGTGGTCGGACCTCCCCAAGAATCACGTCATGGCAAGCACGAACTACAAAGCAGATGCAACTCGGTAATGATTCTTTTTCGATTGTTCTTTCAAAAGTGATGTGGTGGCTAATGATGTCTTTGACAGTTTGAATATTTCCCTTGATAATAGAAACAATACTGTATGGTGTGTCTACTATCTCCAGACAATGATCTCGACACGGAGCCGAAGATTGTTACAAGCTATGGGACGTCACCCTGTTTGGAAACAGTATTGACGTGTATGATTGAGGCTCAATGGCATCCGATGTTTTGAAACTCTAAACAACATTCCGTTCGTCATCAAGATACTAGTATCATGTGATATGAGTCCAAACTTCCTATTTTGGGATGCGTGTGAGGTAATTTGCACTTGATATCAGCAAGTCAAATGTCAATAAGGTATCCAAAAGCATCAGGCAAACCGAAACAGCTTCGATCATCTGAAATATCATTTAGTCATGCCCGACCCGGGCACCAACAGCTTGAAAGTTCAAGTTCAAATGCCTACCTGCTCGAGCAGAACATGCATTTAAGAAGGTTGTCAATCTCTCTTTCTCCTAGCATTCCCAAAAAATCACCATATCACGAAACTCAGGACCGGTAAAACACAGCCTAATTGAGAGTAAAAATTATATACACTTAGAAAGCTAAAACCAAATCACCCAACCCATCCCAGCCAGAGAACCCAGCAAAAAAAAAGGCACCCCAGTACCAGACTTTACTCATGATCATCCCAAGGTTTCGTGACATCCATCATTAATTCATCATATACCCATCATTAAATCTGTCATGGGCAAAAAAAGCAGCAGCAGCTGTACAAGAGATAAGTAACGCAATCTGATCCCTTCCACTCCTCGAAATGCAGACAAACCCTATACAAAGGATATAGAGCAGTAAAAATGGAAAATGCAGATACTCCTTCCGTGAATCCGGCTTGGGACTAAAGTCCTCGAGCAAATAGCACTTTTTTTGGTCGAATCTTTCTGTCCCGAATATTGCTGGTCCGTGATGATGTCTGTAAATGCAAAATGTCCGTGTGAAAACGCCGACCCCATATGATATGTGATACTGGAAGGTCAACAACGAAAAGATTTCAAGATCTCTCCGCAACCCTTCGAATAGCCCACTTCCACTCCTCGCCGCCATCCCTAGCAGCAACCTGCCCATTCGAAGCAGCACCAGCAAACCACTTCTCCGTCCACTTCCGCCACTCCTTCTCTTCACTCTGCTGTCTCCTAATAAAAGTAGGACCGAGATCGAACTCTTCACCTAGTGCCCAGTCACCACCAGTGCCACTTTCATTCTCTTTGTTAGCACCACCAGCTCCTGGTGCAATTTTGGATTTCTCATCCGGTAAATCATCGATACCGGCAAAGGGGTCTTCTTCATCGTCGATGGAGACGGATCCGGGTGTGAGTTGGTTGGATTCGAAGTTGTTGGCCAAGGAGCGGGGATCTACTTTTAGCCACTTCATTCTGTCAGGGTCGAAGACCATGCCACGCTCGATTCGGGGTCCTTTCATGCCATTGACTTGGGATATTAGTGCTGGTCGTGGTGGTGAGCCATGACGAGGGAGCGTATTTTGGTCTCGTAGACCAAGGGCAAGACCAGATGGTATGCTGCTGGTGTGGTGGTGGTGAGAGAAGTTGTCTTTGTGGGTGGGATGGAGTGGCAGAGTTGTGGTTGACGGGTTGCTGAAATGAGACAGGACATGCTCATTTCCTTCCCATCGCTGTAATATGGCATTGAAAACCATACCCTTTTCATCTTTGAATTTGTTAGCAGGAATCTGGTGCAAATCCTCACGTGACGACTTACTTTTGACATTGGGACCTCCAGGAGTCATGTTCTTAATCAACATGGGACCCTTGGCATCCTTCTTCTTCCCTCTGGCAGCATACGGACTATTGTGCGGACTCCGTAGCGCGACTTGAGTCTTCCAATTGGTATTCGATGGTGCGACAAGACTTGGACCCTCACTGCGTGGTCGAGCATTTCCGGTACGTTGTTCCCTCGCAATTCTGCTGGCAGCGGTGTCACGCGCAAACCGAGGCAGATTATCTGTCCGTGGAGGAAAGTACCCACTTCGCGGGGTAGGCGGCGGCAATGGAGTCGATGGAACAGCAGATGGTCCTGGAGTAATCATCTGGGATCGCTCGGGCATTCCTAGTGCCAGATTCGCGTGGCTGTTCTTCCGTCGCAGAGTGGGGTTCTTGGGTTTGAGTACCGGATCCTTGATAAACTTGCTCTCCTTGGTAGCTGATGTAGGGAGATCATCAAACACATCGAGCTCATTTCCGCTGCCAAATTGTTGTCGTCGTTTTGGCACAGTCAGCGTATTGCGACCGACCGCAGATCTGAGAAGTGGAACAGGGGCATAGCCCTCTTTGCGTTGACCAGCACGACTTGGGGCTGGTCTGGACTGATCTGATATTGACATGCGGGAGAATGAGCGCCCAAGAGGTGAGGTCGGTCGCTCATGGTCCGAAGGTTGACGGAAGTGCTGTGAAGTCTTTGTTTTTATGTGTTGTGACTGCAGATTCGATATACCGGCTGGCAAGAATGGCACAGGGGGTCTCGAATTGTTTGGAATCAGCGATTGTCTACCCAAGACGGGGGCAGAGCGTTTTGCGCGCAATAGTTGTGCGCTTGTCGTCGTTGACCTGGGCTGTTGGTTCAAGCGAGTGAATTGTGGAGCTGGAGGGGCGGGTGCGCGGTGTGCTCCAGTCTCGTGAATGGGAGCCAGGTTGTATGGCTTGGTCGCAGAGCCACCAGCGGGTCTGGGGATGCGTGATGGAGCTTTGTCGGTGAATGTGATGGTGGTGATATTAGCACGAGTCGGCGGAGGTGTTGCCTTGACATTCTCCACCTTGACGTTGCGATTGAGCGTCCTCTTTGTGTCCAGAATGCTGTCGCCATCAAAGTCTAGTCCGGACAAAAGGTCGTCATCGTCGTCAGCTGGAGTCCGTGGCGGAAGCTGCAGTTGTGCGACCGGAGCGGAGGTGGGTGAATCCTTCTTCTCCTGTAGCTCCTTTTCGTTTTCCTTCTCCTGTCGTTGCTTGAGCTTGGCGCTGAAATCGATGGGTTCACTCGGCAGGACCAGTCCGTTGAGATCGTCGTCCTCGCTTTCGAAAGTCATGCAGCTGCCCATGCTCGGGCTCATGGCAGAGACCGAGGAGCTCCTTCCACGATTACTCGTGTCGCGCCGCGTGCCTCCAAATCTAATTCCCAGACTTCCTTCGGCCCATTCCGTGTCGAAGTCGTCGTCATTATTTGATGGCGTTGCAGGTGCACCTGGAGCTCCTCCAAGCTTGAGCTGCAGCCCACCTTCTGAATCATCGTTGATGTCAAAGTCATCACCCCAATCGTCCGATACCTTTGGTTTTGACTTCTTCTTCCCTAATCTTTTGATAGCGCCTCCCAGTAAAGCTGACTGAGGCACACTCTGTGGTATCGGTATTCCGACTTGTTTTGCTGAAAATATGGCCTTGTTCTTTGAGCTCTCATCGTCGGGTGTCACCAATACCTGCCAATCCTCGTCTGCAGCTAGTGACTCGGAGCGAATGGACATTCGCGACGAGAAGCTGGTGGGTTGTGTGGATAGTGAATGCCCAAATAGCTCTCCACCCTGAGCAAAGTCGGCATCGTCGTCCCAGTTCTCCACATCGGTCGCCATTGCGGCCACTCCTCCGCCGCGCGACGGCTGCCTTGTTAGTAGGGGCCTTGGGGTAGGCGCGATTTTGACTGTCGAGTTTGTTGTTGGTGGTTGCGAAGCTGTCGGAAGGCGAAGGTGGCGAGCTCTGCAAAAAGAAGGTTGGGTGGTTGGGGTTGGTCTTGGTCAGAGCGGAAGCTTGGCTTGGCACCACGGGCACCGTTTTCTTTTAAGGCCCGAAAACAATGGTAAGCGCGAAACTCTCGCGCACCTTGGATCTGCAACACCACTCATAAAAAAGTCGTATAAAAACAAGAAAAGTAGTTGGATCTCGAGTCAAATCAATCAAGATTATGCAGTTCCATCGAAAAGCTCACACGATGGATCACCTCTTGAGGCAGTAGCGCAACCTTCAAGTCACGATAGAACGCGATCTTCCAGGCTCCCACCTGGTGAGGTGCAGTACTAACACGTCCTTTTAAGTTTCCAACATCCCTCTTGCATACCCTAGAAGCAATCATCAATCTCTTCTTCAATCCCACCCCGTTTCGGACATAGACCCTCGACTCGTTTGCTTCTCCACAAGTTCAATTTCCACAAAGGCAAACGAGATCTGAGATTCTGCGCGCCTGAGCACCGTCCAGTTCCTGCCGTTTCAAGTTACAGTTCAGTGACCACCCTCCAATATTGCACCACCCCAGTCGCATCATCAACTCTCGGATATCACAGCTCTCACAGCTAGTCAGATCGTGCCACATCATCATCTCCGATCGATTATGTCGGACCAGCGTATCCTGCGTTTGTCGCGTTCGGACGCTGATGCCGATTCGTTCGTTTTGTTACATGTCAAGAGTAATGGACCCCATCCTCTCGATCTAAAAGTAGAGGCCACAGAAGGCGAATTTGCCTATGCCGGCTCGAGTGAGTTCTCACGTGCCATTTTTAATACATTTCCCTTATCATTTTTCAATTTTATTTCATATCCCTAGGAATTACTTCTACTGAGTATCACTGACGTGGCCGCAATTGCCTCATAAAGTCAAGCAGAGCCAAGTCCACAAGATCCGTGCACAACAGTACGATGGAACCAAAGAATGGGAAGCCGCTCTATCGAATACTCTTCTCTTGGAAAAGTTCACCCCGGATCTGGAGAGTGAACTCAAGGGTCTAGAATGCGCGGTCAATGTGACCCCTGAAAAGCACCTAAATATTATTTGGAGGAGAAATATAAGCGGTATTACTGTAAGTATTGTGGCCTGCAAACGACCCCCACTTCCCCCCGAACTCTCTTGCTATCCGTCTCTAACTCTGACTGCCAGCAACGTCTTGGAACGCTCGAGCTCAAAGTCACAGAAGAAGAATTTGATCTTTGGAGCATCGCCGGGCTCGCCACTCAGTCGTTCGCAGAAGCTCGGCATCATGTCGTGGGACTCGAGCGAAAATTGTCCGAACAAGACGATGTTGTGAAGAAATTGCAAGACCAGCTAGAAACACTCACAGCAACAAAACAAGAGCACGAGAACGCGCTCCTCCAAAAGTTTAGTGAACTACTCAACTCGAAAAAATCTAAGATCAGAGACCAGCAACGTCTCCTTAGCACAGCAAAAATCGACCCGGAAGCAGGTAAATACTCCCATTCCCATCCTCAACTCACCCAAAACCAAAACAAACAATAAAATATGTATACACTGACGCGCCCAAACCCCCAGCGGAACGCGTCGAAAACGCACGATCAAAAACAAAGCCAAGAGCGGCCGAGCCGTCCCGAACGTCAAAGCGGAAAGCAACTACAGACCGTGCACCGGACTCGGATGAAGAATCGTCCGATGCTTTTGATGATGGACTAAAGGAGGAAGAAGAGGAAGAGAGACGGGAGATGACTACTCCCGAACCCACGGATAATGAGACCGAGGACGAGGATGGTAGGGGTGGCGGTGTTGCTGATAGGGAATCTACACCACCACCGCCGCCGTCGCCGCTGCCGAAGAAGAAAGGTATTGCTAAGGGGATTGGTGGGAGAGGGAAGGGGAAAGGGAAGGGGAAGGCGGTTGTGAGGGGGAAGGGCAAGGAGCCGGAGGAGGTGGAGGTGGAGGTGGAGTTACCTCATCGTGGTAAGGATGGGAATGATATGGACGTTGATGAGCCTGAACCAGAATTGCCGCCGAAGAGGGAATTGCCATTTGCTTTAAGGCGTAAAGCTGATCAGGCTGCATCTCAGAAGATTGCGGATGAGTCACCTAAAGGGAAGAAGTCAATTCAGCCCGCTCCTCCTGTTGAGGAAGACAGTGAGACGGATGATGAACTCTAAAGGGAGCACGGTAAGCTCATGGGAATATGGTTCTACTTCCATGTCTTGGTATAAACATACCTGGGTTATAATTACGATCTGAGTATGTGCTATAAACCTTTTGATGAGAAGGAGTCGTTAGTCATTCGTAGACAAGGAACAAGTACTACGTATCATTCGCATCCTTCATTCGATTGAAGGATTCAGCAAGTCAACCAGACAAATTCAAAAAATCAATGATAGGTCCCACTGCTTTCAACTCAGTATCGTTGGTGCTACCCCGCATAATATCCAATCCAAGCTCAGATTCCGTTATGCAAGGCTGGCGGAAGCACGCGGAAGCCTTCTTGCCTAATCGAGACATCAAATCCTTAAACTCAGCCTCCTGCGCTCCGTCTGATTGCTTTGCCTCCTGGTAATTTCCAGTCGCTCATGCATTCTATTCTGATAAAATCATAACGCTTTTGTCTGTTCCATCTCAATAAGCCTTCTCAAATACGAGTTTTTCGAGAACAAGGGAATAAGTTTGGCCCTTTACCCCTCTCGATCAACCATCAGCATTACGCATTTATCACGTATTTACTTACTGCAATGACATGTAAGGGAACTTTTTCATGTATAAGCTCCCCCCCCCTTGTTAATCTTGAATGGAGAAAAAATTCCCATTTCTACTTCTAAGATGAATTAAAGCCTTACGGTTTGACACACTATATAAGGAGTCATACCATAACACAAATTGCAAAGATATTGATAGAAGTTATCGTTTTTTATCTTCGTATGTACATGAAAAGCCGTAGAAACACCTTAACCTCGATATATTGCGAAAGAGCTAAACGGTCTGAAATCGGACTCTTCTCCGAGTTTTGAATACAAAATCTAACTGTAGGTAGCGCACCAAAATCCCATCTCCAAATACGAAGCATGTCGATCGGCGTTCTCAAAAATGAAGGATTGAAATAGGATGATGCTAAGGGGAAAGAAACGTCTAAAATACACCAAACACCGACAATGAATTTTATCCTCTACTTACACAACAGTTGTCCCACGCTCGCGACCACATCTGCATTCACCGAAGTCGTATTCATATACGCACCGCACTGCTCATTTCCGCATAACAGCATAACCATACTCGCAAACGTCTAAGTGGTAGTATCAATCTCATTATCAGGCCCAACCATAACATCCATCTTCGCACCACCAACAACATGCTCCTCCTTCCTCAACTTCATAGGCGGAACACCAAGCCCATTGCGATTACGGAAGAACAAGACATGCTTGCCCTCACCCGTAGCAGCTTCACTAGGCTCAACCCAATGGCACCACCTAGCACTCTTATACATGCTCTTGATGAAACCGATAGAACCGCCCTTGGTATCACTACGGTAATGCTTCCCCATAACAGGCTTAATAGCCTCACTCGCTTCATCGGCATTGTAGAACGGAATTGTCGAGACGTAGTGGTGTAGGACGTGTGTTTCGATGATACCGTGGAAGAGGGAACGACCTATGAATCCAAATTCGCGATCGATTGTTGCGGCGGCTCCGCGTGCGAAGTTCCAGGCTCCGGCTTCGTAGTGGGGGAGAGTGGGGTCGGTGTGTTGGAGGAAGGTAATTGCTACGAGCCAGTGGTTTACCCATAGGTACGGCAGGAAATACCAAACGAAGAGGTTGGAGAAACCGAATTTGCTGCCGATGAGGAAGAGAGTCGTGAGGACTATGCCGAGGCCGAGATCGGAGAGGAGGATGAGGTGCTCGTCTTTGTGCTCGTAGAGTGGGGAAGATGGGGCGAAATGGTTTACTCCGCCGCCGACACCGTTTTGTTTGCCAGCACCTTTGCCTTCGGTCTGTTTTTCGTGCTTGTTGTGGCCGGTGACGTTGCCGATGAGGTATAGGGGCCAGCCGACGAGCTGTTGACCGATGAACATGGTCATTGTTAAGATTGGTGTCTCCTCCATGAGTTCGGTGAGCTCGTGGACTGCCTTCTTGATACCGGCAGCGTAGTCTGAACGAGTCTTTGGGACGAAAACCATGTCACGGTCCATGTGTCCGGTGGCTTTGTGGTGCTTGCCATGGGAGATCTTCCAAGAGAAGTATGGGACGAGGAGAGCGGAGTGAACAATCCATCCGACGGTATCATTGAGGACTTTGGACGGCGAGAAAGATTGATGTCCGCACTCATGTGCCAACACCCACAATCCTGTACCGAACAGGCCTTGAACGAAAGTGTAGAATGCCCATAGGATGGTTCGTACTGCTTTAGAAGGAATAACCTCGGGAGTTACATAGTTGTAGTAGATGTAGAAGGTGGTGGCAATAAGAGCTGCATCTCTGGCTACGTATCCCAAGCCCTTTGCAGCAGACCTCTCGAAGCAATGAGCTGGGATGGCATCTCGAATCTGCTTGATGGTGTAATCGGGCAATTCAAATTCGTTGCCATAGGTATCGAGCAAGACACCTCGGGATTCCTTCGAGACTTGTTCCTCCGAGGAACTCAATGACGATAAGGACGTTGAAGAAGCGGAATGGTTTGGTGAGTCTGAGGGTGTGGCAACAGTGGAATCGGTGTTGGCAGCCGATTGCTGTCGCCTCAAATTGGGCTTTGAACGTAGAGCTGTGGAAGACATGATTGCAAATGGAGTTGTTGTTACTGGGAGGGAAACAGAAAACCCAAAAGATTCTTTTTCTTTGAAAAGTTGTTCAGCAGAGGGTAAGGCCTTAATTTCAACCTGTGGGTATTTTGTATTTTTGTTGGGACTAGGTCTTGGGAACGAGCGTCAGCCCAGTGGAAACTTTACAAGTTACAGAGGTGGAATGAGAAGTGCAGAAGAAGTGGAAGAGATGCCCTAGGTAATAAAGTATGGATTTAGATTGGCATTGAATCAATGCTACTGCCGAGTGTGGCTCAATTATGGATGAGACTTGATCTTTCTGGGCGGCTGTCAAAGTTTACATTTCTTCTGCCACCTCGGTGTTTTAGCCTCCCGCCCCGAATTTCTGTTCTAGATGTCCCCCTAGGATCGCCTTATAGAAGGCACATTTCCCCTTTTGGTACGGGGGTACCTAGATAGATAAGATCTGGCAGGGGCTTCCCGATCGCTTTGAGTGAAATTCTTACTTCAAGAGCACTTTAGACAAGAACCAGACTCTATCTACATACAACATGTATTGCCCTACTCACTATACATACCACCATTCTCTTTCACAGCTATTGCAAACATGAAATGGCCACTGAAAGATCATCGTATCCCAAGAGCTTCGATCTTTCAAGTTTGATGCGCCGCATCTGCGTTTACAACGCAGCCACGGCAGCTAGTCCATCTTGTACCCAACAATCTTTCACCGCCAATCCTCTCGCTATAAGCTCGCAATGGCTCCATTCGGCACAATCCCGAGTTGTTGTGCTACAGATCATGTTCTTCTTCAAGTTAACCTGAACATGTTTCAGCTGGTTGAATTCCTGGATAGCGGAGCGGAGCGCGTCATAAGGGCCATACCCTCTCACTGTTACCATGTGAAGAACATCCATGACCGCATGTGTACACTTATTCGAACATTAATTGGTGGAGCTTGGGAAGTAGCAGCTCTAGGTATTTTTGCTTGTAGTCCCAATATTACCCACAGGCGACGAGATCGGCAGAGCTTCTGGTTATTTTCGTTGAGGGCTATGGCTGTTCTAGGCGCATTGCAACATCAATGAATGTCATTATTAGCAACAGCTTTTTGCCCTTACCATGCTCCAGGTAAGTATCTGGATATGGTTTTCCTATTTCAATCTACGAGTTTCTGCTTCTTTCACAATAACTTTGCTGTCTAATATTGTATCAATACGAGCATCGCCACTACTTCCCCACAAATCTCCAGCTTTGGATAATGCACAGCACTGACAGACTAAGTACTAATAAAAAAGGCTAGTTGTACGCATGCACATTATCCGTCTGAAGTAGCTGAACCAGGGCATCGGAGAGGAGTTGCCGAATGAAATTCGGGATTAGCTGCATGGATACAAGAGGCTCATGCTTGCAAGAATTAACAGAGTGCAATATAGCTCTTACGGGTGCGCCACAGCATGTGCTGTAGCTGTACTAATACGCACGCTCGGAATGTTTCTCAAAGACTGGGGACGAATTTTGAGTATTCAAAAAGGATAATATGTTAACAGCCAATGAGAAGTACACCAATTATCACCATGGCCCATCTATTCCAGATGTTACGCAAAAAGCAATTCAAAGATTGTTTGGACACACGCGACACTTTACTTACCTTGTGACGCCCCGAGCACCCTCATTGCAGGCATTTCAGGACTATCCAATGCACTTCGAGTTTCAGCTGATGATGCAGGCTGCAAAATCTGCCTTCAATTCTCCGAGGACAACATGATTCTCCTCCCCTTGTGACATACGTGCACAATGTCGACATCGATAGTGAATTACACTCCTACCACGATCTCAATATCCGTTGGCTTTCCAAACCCATTCAAATCATACGGACAACTACTAACTGCAACAACACAATCCAGCATCACCTCGAACTCAATATAATCGCCAGGTCTACTACTCAATAATCCACCCTTCAAACTATAAAACGGCGTATTCTGAAAAACATTAAAAGGACTGGTAACTTCCAAATGACTCGCAATCCCCCACTGCCTCATCGCTTCCGCAATATTCCCCGAACAACTCCTATGTTTCTCATAACCTTCTTTAGCATACAGCTCCGGATAACAACACGCAAATGTCATATCATGGACTTTGACTGTGTCGTCTGTGATTTTCAGGAGAGGTTTTGCGGTGTTGGTGAGGAGGCTTTCTCCTATTGCTGGGGTTGCTCCTTGGAGAGCCCAGCGGGTGTGGTCTGCTGAGAAGTGGTGGTGTTTGTTTATGGTTCTGTTGTCTTTGTTGAGGACCCAGGCTGTTAGGTCTACGATTTGTTTGCCGTGGGTGTCGATGATGCGGAATTTGGTTCCCTTTTTTATGGGGAATGCATGGCCATGGCCTGCTTTGACGATTGTGGATGTCGAACCATTTTGGATCTCTGGTGCTAGAGATGTATGTGCTGAGCATCCATCATTGTGACAGTGAGATACTCTCATCGTGGGTTTCAGCCCTGATATCGATAAACACCTATAGCAGATTTCTTAACAAGCAACAAGCTAGCATACCATAGTTGTGACGCCAGAGCTATCATGAGCGAAATGCGTTTTTCATCAATGACGCAGCTCAATGCAACGTGAATATTTGCGATGTCGGTCAACTTCTTTTGGATCAAAGCTCCAATCAGCACCAGTCTTGCAACTCAATAATCCAAGATAGGAAGTTCTGATGCTGTACTCCCAATCTGGCGCCGATATCGGTCTTTGAGGTCCTCATCAACCATATTTTATTCCCGTTGCAGCATGTAGTCCCGTCTCAGTGAGTTGGTAAAGGATATAGTCTATATACATGTAAAGACCCTGTCGGATGCCATTTCCCTTTTTAAAAAATAATCCTGTCCTTCGTCTAATTCTGTCAAATCTACTCCGTACTGTGGCAACGGAATAGCTCGCATTTAATATCAACACCAAAAACATGGCACAAGTCCACAAAATCCTCATCCTCCCAGGCGACCACGCCGGTCCAGAAGTAATGAAAGAAGCCCTAAAAGTCCTCTCCCTAATCCAATCCCACACCTCCTCCACAAAAACTTTTCAACATACCACAGACCTCTGCGGCGGCATTTCCATAAACACCCACCAAACCCCCATAACCGACTCCGTCCTCTCCCTAGCAGCATCCTCAGACGCCATCCTCTTCGGCAGCGTCGGTGGTCCGGAATGGGGTACCACGTACCCAAATCCTGAATCTGGTCTACTAAGACTGAGGACGCATATCAATGCCTTTGCTAATTTGAGACCTTGTAGATTTTACTCGAGGAGTCTTGTTGAGAAGTCGCCGTTGAAGGAGCATGTTATTAGGGGTGTTGATTTTATGCTCGTGAGGGAAAACTGTGGGGGGGCTTATTTTGGGGATAAGGTTGAGGATTATGAGAATGGGATTGCTAGTGATACGTGGGGTTATACGGCACCTGAAATAGAGAGGTGTGCCAGAGTTGCGGGTGCGCTTGCTAGACAAATGGGGAAGGGGACTGTTGTCACAAGTGCTGACAAGGCGAATGTTCTCGCTTCGGGGAGACTGTGGAGGAATACAGTGACGAGTGTCTTTGAAAAGGAGTTCAAAGATGTAGAGTTGAGACATCAATTGGCTGATTCGTTGGCTATGCTTCTTTGTACTAATCCGAGTAAGTTTAATGGTGTTATTGTCACGGACAATACTTTTGGGGATATTTTGAGTGATCAGGCTGGTGGACTTGTGGGGACGTTGGGGATTCTTCCTTCCGCTAGCTTGTGTGGTGTACCGGAGATGGAGAAGGGTGTTAAAGGATTGTATGAACCGGTTCATGGGTCTGCTCCTGATATTGCTGGACAGGGGAAGGTGAATCCAGTGGCGCAGATTTTGTCGTTAAGTATGATGCTGCGGTACTCGTTTTGTATGTACGAGGAAGCAGATGCGATTGATGCAGCGGTGGAGAAGGTACTTGATTCGAAAGATATTGGTGGTTTGGAAGTAAGGACTGGTGACTTAGGAGGTATCGCAACCACAGGTGAGGTTGGCGACGCTGTTTGTAAGGTACTGGAAGAACTGCTCAAGAAGTAATGAAAGAGTTTCATGAGAACAAAAGACAGACCGAAAGTAAGAGACAATCACATCACGTTCACAACAAGAAGACAGGACATTGGGTTCAACTAATTTTTAGGTAACTACCGGGCTGCCTAGGTACATGTTATGAATGAATTTCTCTCGAAGTTCCATCATAATCCATCCATCGAAGTCATCCAGAGAGAGAGAAAAAGAAGGAGACTCCAACCATGACGAACATATTCAGAACCCTTCGAGCATTTTTTTGATTTAAGAAAAGTCCAGACCTGGCGCCGATAGTAGTCGCATTCGCAATAGACAAAGAGAAAAGCACCAGAACAACACCATCCACCATGAAGAGACCAAATCGTACCATGGGAAATCTTTTATGTAGGTGTGTCAGGTGAGGGGAAAGAAAAAAGCCAAATGCATGATGTATGATATGATGCCCTCGAAAGAGGTTCAAAAGAAGTGAATCCACCCAAACCGAGAACCGAAGAAGTTCCAGTATGAAAAAGAAACGCCAGTAGATTTGGGAAGTGTTTGTGTGGAAAGTACAGGTCGGGTCATAAGGGGGGAAGAGGGGGGAAACAAAAGGAAAGTGGGAAAGGGGATAAGGTTAATAGGATATAGGAAAATAAAATGCCTTCTGGCCTTTGCAGCCGAATTTTCTCTTTGCGCCATGTAAATATTGTCGATTGGAATCGCGCGATTCGATATGCCGCATTGAGGAATAAATGCCATAGTGTACAGGCGCGGCACACGATCGACCGATTTGTTGGAGGGATGGATGAAGGTAAGAGAGAAATGTCGGATGTCCAAATGTCATTCTATTGGTACATCGGCCGTTAATGTTCGTAAAGTTCATTTGGAGGATGATGCGTTCATGCGTCGGGGAAAACGTGAACGCGATTCTTGCCTTCTTGAAAAGGACTTTTCGTAGCGAGAATCATGTAAGGAAGTTGATGGCACAGTACATACTATGGCGGAGCCAGATATGCAAAAGAGAAGTCGTCGTCCGTATGTCCAAATTGAGCCGGTCGTCACTTCATGAATCGTAAAGCCCATATTCCAAAGTTACTACTGCTCAAAAGAAGGAACCATGGCCTTCGCCATTGCCTTGCTCGTTGGTTGGACCATCGGCTTGACCATCAAGACCGAAGGGGTGACCTGGAGAAGTGAAGTTGTGGGCAGGAGAGGCATAGTTCTGCTGTGGTGGAGAGGCAAAGTTCTGCTGTGGTGGAGAAGCGAAGGCCTGTTGTGGTGGAGAGGCATAGTTCTGCTGGGGTTGAGAAGCATAAGCTTGATGACCAGGAGAGGCATACTTCTGCTGTTGTGGGGAGGCAAAGGTGGCACCATTGCCCTGAGCACCACGATTGTAAGGAGAGAACTGCTGGTTGACAGAGTTCTGGAGATGGGCAGGAACGGTGGCATTGCTCAAGCGGTGGGGCTGAGGAGATGCGATCTGAGAGCTGTAGGGACTACCATAGCCGTTGGTGCTGTTAACACTATATGTAACACTGTGGGCTGGAGAGTGGTAGGCGTTATTGGCAAGTTGGCGCTGGGGAGTAGTGGCGGGTGGAGTGGATGACTCTGGGGTGAACTGGCCACCAGCGGAGCCACCAGATTCTGCCTCGCGAACCTGGAGCTTCTGGACGAGGCGGCGGCCACAAGGAGTGCTGCGGATGTTGGGAATGATAGGGATGATGAGATCCCATAGACGGTTCTTGGTCTCCGTATCGCTATGCTCGAGCTAAGTCATGTATTAGTATTCCATAAGTTGAGCGGATTCGATGCCAATAAAACTTACCGCAGTCTGAACAACGTAGTTGGCATAATGATCACGAAGAAGCTTCTCCATCTCGACAGCAGAAGCCATGAACTCATCGACAAGAGAACGGCTAGTGACAGGGTCGGAGACGCGAACGCACTATGACAGGAATTAGTAAGCCTCAGGGAGACAAGCGTAATCAAGACATACCTTCTCCATGACGTTGGAGCTGAACTTCTGCTTAGAAAGCTCACACATCCTACCACGGAATCCCAAGCACAAAGGACGAGTGAACTCCAAGTTGCTCAAATCCAGAATGTACTGCACAACATAGTTGCCGAATGGATCTTGAACAAGAGAGTAGGCGTTCTGAATGACAGCATTCACAAGCTTGGACTTCTGCGCCCCAGTAGCATGATCAATGCAGCGCTGCAAGACACAGCAACCGTGGCGATGAGTTCCTACGATGAGGCAGTTGACGGCAACCTCATGGAAGATGAAGTGAGCTTGATCGGGTTTGAGGTGGTTGAGGCACTTCTGGATGACATGGTTTCCATTCAGATCCTGAATCAAGCACACAACGTCCTTCTCGAATGCACCCTTGACGATGGAGATCTGCTCATCGGTGGAGATGAACTCGATCATCTTCTGCAACGCACGGGTGCCGTGTTGGTTGAGAGCAATGCGAACCATCTCAGGAGCAGCATTGCGGATGAGGGTGGTGCGCTGTTCATCGGTAGAGAACTCGAGCAACTTCTGGCACAGGTAGTTGCCGAAAGGATCTAATAGAGTTAGTATTGAGGGGAGCAATAAATCGGCTATTCTTACCGATCATGAGCTCGACAACGTGATCTTTGGTCTCCTGAAAGATCATCTCGATATGCGCCTCGTCACGCTCTTCGAGCTTGCGCTGAAGGAAGCGGCATCCATGTTGATCTTTGCAGAGCTCATAGAGCTGGCCTTCCATGGATTCGATCTTGTAGTTGGCATAGCGGGAGTTGTCTGCGAATATGTCAGTGAACCTTGCTTTTTGAGAATCAATATCAGATGAACATACCATCAGAACCCTGGTTGCGACGCGCAGCCATGACACGAGCCTGGCTATCAGCTTGACCTTGTCGAGCATTTCCGTACTGCTGCTGCTGCTGATAACCTCCACCGTAACCACCATACTGCTGTTGGTACATCTGACCAAGGTTGTTCCAATGTGGAGGACTACCCATGCTTAGACCATTCATGTTCATGTTCAACATGCCCATGTTGTTCATTCCATTCAGTCCAGCCATACCTGGCACGCCATTCTGCAGACCGCTGCCCATACCACCGTAAGGAGGATAGTAGGGTGCAGCACCATAAGCTGGAGCCATTGTATTGGGAGGCATGGCAGTAGAGGTGTAGTTGTTGTGCTGAGGAGCGGATGTAGCGGACGAGGCAGTAGGGCCAAAGGATGGGGCGGCAGCTTGAAGAACAGAGGAGATTGGACGGATCTTCTCCTCGGCAGCGATACGCGCGTCTCCGCTTGAGAGGTCGCGGGATAGACGGTTACCTGCATTCATGGGGATGCGGCCAAGACTAGCATTGTGGTTGTGCAAGTGCTGCTCAGCATGGGTGAGGTTAGATGCAGGAGCGTTAGCACCATCAGCAATACCCTGGGTATTCTTGACAGTCGGGATGTCATTTGTAGAATAGGACTGCTGCAGCTTTGGCATACCATTGGCGACACCATTGGTAGCGGCATGGAAGCTCGAGCGCTTGGATTCACCAAAATTGGCATATGAGTGAACGTCCATGGAGTGGCGAGCGTTCTTCTGGGGAGGAGAAACAAAGGCGCTGCCATGACTAAGGTCTTGATCTTCGCCTTGCTGATTGCGAAGCGAACTCAAGGGAATGGCCGACATGGACGCATTAGCACGATGGGCGCGCCCGGCAAAGGATGTGGGCCAGCCATTTGCCTGAACTTCTTCACCGGCTGCGGACATGTTGCTGGCATCCAGGGCAGAAGAAGAGGAGGATGGCTGCATAATAGATTCACCCTGGCGGCGACCTAGGATTGGGAAGCCTTCACTTGTAGTCTCCATGTGGAGGATACCGTTCGATGAAGTATGCGCATGGCCACCGACAGTGTCGTCCTCTTCATCCTCGCCAAGGAGGGCGTTGATGCTATTGATATTGTTGCCAAGTACAGAATTGACGTCGGGCATCATGTTGCGGAGGTCAAAGTTTGTGACAGGCATGGAGTTTCTATTGCCCTTGGGTCTTTATGGGAATTAGCTTTGCTCGATGGATTTAACGCGCGAACCGCGAGGAATGGGATGTGGTTAAGAGAGTTGTGGGGGACGCAAGGGGTAGGGTGGGGTTGAAGGTGACCCAGAGAGCTGGAACACCAAGAAGGAAGGCAAAAAATGAAAGATGAAGTTGGCGATTAGGAAAATAACTTCACGTGCCTACAAGCCGCTGGGTGACCATGAAATTGAATGTGCAGATTTCAATTGAGAAGGTCGCCCACGTCGGCGAGGCTGAAGCTGAAGAAGATTTGAGGAAAAGCGTCAAAAATTTCACTTACCCTGCAGCACGGCGATTCATGTTGGCAATCTCGTAGTCGTACTTATAGTTATTCTCCTCCTCTTCGTCAGACCCACGACGAGATCCGGGCATAGAAGCGGAGGGAATTTGAGAGTTGTTGTTCTGTGACATATTGTTGAAAGCAGCGGCGTAGCTCTGAGAACCAGATCTATTGGTGCGAGGAGATGCGATTGAACCAACGCCTTGGGCAGAAGTCAAACTAGCCATAGACAATCGATTTGGGCGTGAGATAGCAGAGGGAAACCCGTTATCGCGGTATTCTGGAGGAGTTGTTGGTTCTGATTGGTAACCTGGCAGAGAGATACGGTGAAGGTCGTGCTCGAGTCGTTGCAATTCGTGTTCAGAAGCTTTGGCACGCAAGTCCATAAGCTCGAGCTCAGTTTGAAAGCGCTTGCGTTGCTCCCTTAGGTGCTCAAACTCTTCTTTTCTTTTTTGCAACTTGGAGATGCGTTAGGCGGTGACAATAAGGATGAGGTAAAGTATGGTGTAGGAATTGGGAATTGAGGGAAACTCGATGAGAAAGTTCTGATCGAATGTGTTTGATGTTCACAAGAAGGATGGTGAGAGAAGACTTCTTATGTGGTGAGAAGAGTGGGGTAAACAGGCAGAAATGGTGGTGAAGGGTCACCTGGATGGGTAATGTGTGCTGGATCTATTTCTGCGAGGCTGAAACGTGAGGTGAAGTGAAGATTTATATCTCCACAGCAACAGATTTCGAACTCAAATCGAACCAAGCTTCAATTAAATGCATGATAAGGGAAAGAGTGGCAGAGATGTCGGGTTGGGGCTCGATCATCTCACAGTCCAATGGTGGGGTGAAGTTATGCTTGAAATCTTCAAGGGAATGGCTTGAACTGTGAACTGAAGTAACTAAAGACGGTACATACCAATTGAACCTTCTGAATAGCGGCCTGATGATTGAGACTGTCAGTGACTAGTCCTGACACAGTATATTGTGCAGAACAAGATAATTGTTGTGTTTGCAAAAGATGGTGGGGGTGAAGGGGGTGGACATGTGAAAGGTGGGTAATGGGTCAACGAATCGGGAAGGCAGGCAGGCAGACAGTCCTCTCACACTGCAATCACGTTACCTCACGTCTTCACCTTAATCATAGCAGATGACCTCAGGCAGCAATACTACTTATAATGCTGTTGCCCTGGCAATTCGAAGCTTGTGACTTGTGACTTGTAGCTTGCTTCTGCCTTCAATGCCTAATAGAAATATATGCTTACAGCAGAGGCCAACTCTGGCTCGGCCGCCTGTCTTGCAGAAACTCGTTGCTGCCCTATTGGCGACAACGGACTCAACGAGGAAAGTGTGGGTAAAGTGTTTAACGCAGTGGTTGTGAACCGCCTGGGAAGACCTGCTCGTTCAGCGGTCGAGGAGGCGGTGGAGGGCATCTGAGATCCAATTGGCCGAGTATAAGTCGGAAATGAGGAATCGTTGGGGGACTTAAGTCCATTGGAGTACGCCATGACCAAAAACTACAGGAATGGCGAGGATGTCAGCAAAATTTGGACATTGGCGACTCGAACCTCTTTGTGGGGTTGAAAGCGTGGTCGCGCAAGAGCACAGGATTCCCTTTTCAAACCGACAGCGGCATTCTGACCAGCAATGCCATCAGAATCAAAAATTGTTCAGATGAAATACTTACAATTCAAAGATATACACGGACTGCGCGCCCTAGAGGTTTTTCGATTGTCGACCACTCGTACAGCGAAAGGAGAATCGTTCTCGCCTGTTGTGTCGTAGTACAAACCCGCACTTCCAGTTCCAACCTTCGATCCCAGCTCAACAAAAGATCCGAGCTCGTAGATTCAACTGTAGAGACCGCACGAACCAGCCTAACAATTTTTGTACAAAAAGCGAAGGTAGTAGTATAGCAAGATAGAGTAATATACAAGTTGGCATTCGGGGGGAAGAAGAAGAGATCGAAGTCCTTTCCTCTCCTACTACGTTCGCTGCGTTGGACCCGGACCCTTGACAAGCGCCAATCATCAAGCGTTCAAATGCGCCGCAGGGGCCAGTCATTGTAACTGTACTTGTATTTGTGAGGCCAATTTTTGACCCTTCTATTTCTTTATTTTCCCCAGCATTTGGTTCCCGCATAGCGCCCCTCTGTGGGTTGTTGGATTGTATGCCACGAACCAAGTCTGCACCTGGAGCAGCACCATTGTGGGAACAATTTGATTCAGTGCTGTCTAGGTACCGATCCTGCCGCAAATGCGGGGACTAAGAAATGAAACCCTGGCGCTAGAATATACAAATGCAAAAGTCGCTTGTCTATTACATGGTCCTTTTTATCATCATCTTGTACGAAAGTCAAAGCAGGATTATAATGACCCTTGCTCGTACTTATTAGAACGATACTAAGTACCATTCTTACCCTGGACCACACGACACATGATCAACCTGGAGATGAAATTCAGAAGGTGGTAGGCGATCAATCGCTAATCTTCATCATACTGCAGAAATCCAGGCTGGCCGTCTGCGGAGCAGGAGCTCTTCTGCGCCTTGAGTTTATGGATCTGCACGCTTGAAGGAAAGACTGGTCGCCACGAATTTGGGTTGCTTTGGAACTTCGGAACCGAGCAGCCGTCGCTGCCTGAGGGACGAAAAAGGTGTATGTTGATTGACTGGAACTGCACACCGCTCCTTACGGACATGCTGGGACATGCTATAGCTGCAGGTCGGGTTGGTGAGGGTCCACGGGTGTAAAGCAGCCGCAGGCACAAAGGGCTAGGATGTTGGGGTGCGTCAATTGGCCAGATAATCGTCGTTTGTTGGCCGGCGGGAGTGTAGAAAACGGGGAAATAACGGTTCGCCAAGTGTATATAGATTTTGTCTCCAGGAGAACCAGCATAATGGAGTATTTGCAATTGCAAAGCTGTGAGTCGAGAAGAAGTCGCCGTCGTAGACCGGATGACTTCTAGTATTATCATGCGTATTTCTGAGACCGCGATGGCGCCACTGTGGCTGCTGAGCTGGACCCCTCATAGCCCCGCCCAAAAAGTTCTCAATGTCAGAAAGTTTAGAGCTTCTGATTCGATTGTGACTCTACATCCTCACAATAATTTCTGAGCATCATAATGCCTCCGCGGGCCAGAAAGACAGCAGGGCCGGCTCCTACTCCAAGTGATGCGCCTGTTGCGAAGGTCAAAATGCCAAACCTTAATTACTAATTCAAATTCTGACGGCGGATTAGGATACTTCAGCCACTAAAGCTGCTCCGCGCAAACGTCTAGTGCCTCGGAAAGGGAAGGAAGTCGAACCTTCACCTGCTATTGTAGTAAATGAAGATCCGGGTCCAATACCTACTCCATCTACTGCAGCAGGGCCGCGCAAGAGAGCTCGTAAAGATGATGCCTATGACTCCCTTCTCGAGCCTTTCTACTATGGCAAGCATATAACCGCACCCATCAACACAGCCCAGGACAAATGGAATCTTCTACCAGCATTCTTAAAAGTCAAAGGTTTGATTAAACAGCATATCGATTCATTCAATTTCTTCATAGAGGTTGAGTTGAAGAATATTGTGCGCGCAAATAAGCGGGTAACCAGTGATGTGGACAACAAGTTTTGGCTCGAGTATACCGATATTCGAGTTCTTAAACCAAACCGAGTAGATGAGGAAGATGCACCACATGGAGGATCCAGTGTTACACCGCACGAGTGTCGGTTGAGGGATATGACTTATGCTGCACCCATAGTGGTGGACATTGTTTACAGACGAGGAGCTCAGAAAATCAAGCGCAAAGATATTCGAATTGGACGCATGCCCATCATGTTACGGAGCGCCAATTGTGTTCTTGCTGGGAAGTCTGAACGGGAATACGCCACTCTCAACGAATGCTCGATTGATCCCGGTGGCTATTTTGTTGTTCGTGGACAAGAGAAGGTCATTCTGGTTCAAGAGCAGCTCAGCAAAAATCGCGTAATTGTGGAGACTTTCAAGGGAGTCATTCAAGCTTCGGTCACTAGCTCGACACACGAACGCAAGTCCAAGACTTACGTCTTATTGAAGAAGGGCAAGTTGTTTCTGAAGCATAATATCTTGAGCGAGGACATACCAATAGTAGTGATCATGAAGGCCATGGGAATCCAGTCTGATCATGAAATCTTGCTATTGGTGGCAGGAGAGGACAGCGTTTACCAGGACCACTTTGCAGTCAACTTCGAAGAGGTGCTCAAGGAGGAGATTCAGACCCAACAACAAGCTTTGGAATACATAGGCTCACGGGTCAAGATTATGCGAAAACCAGTCGGAACACCTCAGAGACGTAACTACCAGCAAGAAGCCATCGAGGCTCTGTCTTCGATCGTCATTACTCACGTCACAGTTCATGGGATGAATTTCCGACCAAAAGCGCTCTACATTGCTTTCATGGTCCGGCGTGTCCTCATGGCCATGCACGATCCCAGTCTCATCGATGATCGGGATTATGTGGGTAACAAGCGCTTGGAATTAGCTGGTCAGATGTTGTCTCTGCTATTCGAGGACCACTTCAAGAAGTTCAACCACGATTTCAAAATGCGAGTTGATAAGGTCTTGAAGAAGGTCAATCGCACATCCGAATTCGACGCATATGAACATTTAAAGCTTCATGGTAATCACATCACCGCAGGAATGGAACGTGCAATTGCTACTGGAAATTGGAGTTTGAAGCGATTTAAAATGGAACGCGCCGGGATTTCTCACGTTCTCAGTAGACTGAGCTATGTTAGCGCCCTTGGCATGCTCACTCGCATCAGTTCCCAATTCGAAAAGACCCGTAAGGTTAGCGGTCCTCGTGCTCTTCAACCATCTCAGTTCGGTATGCTGTGTCCTTCTGATACACCAGAAGGCGAACAATGTGGGTTGGTTAAGAACTTGGCTTTGATGACTCACATCACAACAGAAGATGAAGAGGACCCGGTGAGGAAGATTGTCTTCATCCTCGGCGCCGAAGATGTGACATCAGCAAGTGGTCAGGATCTCTACAAAGATGGCGCATACATCATCTTCATCAATGGTACTCCTGTTGCGCTCACAAGCCATCCCAAACGATTCCTAGATGATTTCCGCAAATTCCGCCGCATGGGTCGAGTCTCTGAGTTCGTGAGCATCTTCATCAATCATCACACAAATGCGGTGCATATTGCGACGGACGAAGGTCGAATTTGCCGTCCAGTAATTGTTGTAGAGAATGGTAAATCCAAGGTCACTGCCAGGTATCTTTTGTCTCTTCGCAACGGCACAATGGAGTTTGACGACTTCTTGTCACGCGGTCTAGTAGAATATCTGGACGTGAACGAGGAGAATGATTCAAATGTCTCTATTTACGAAGACGATATTGATCTTTCCACAACTCACCTAGAGATCGAGCCTTTCACTATCCTCGGAGCAGTTGCAGGTCTTATCCCATATCCACATCACAACCAATCCCCCAGAAATACTTACCAATGCGCTATGGGTAAGCAGGCTATTGGTGCTATTGCATACAATCAATTCAAACGCCTCGATACTCTTCTCTTCCTCATGGTCTATCCTCAGCGCCCACTTGTCAAGTCCAGAACCATTGAGCTGATTCAATATGACAAACTGCCCGCGGGTCAAAACGCCACGGTCGCCGTTATGTCCTATTCCGGTTACGATATCGAGGATGCATTGGTTTTGAACAAAGCCTCCTGCGACCGTGGATTTGGTCGCTGTCAAGTCTTCAAGAAATACATGGTCCCTCTCCGACGCTACCTCAACGGTAGCAAGGAGATCATTAACGTTGCCCTGAAAGATCCCAAGAAGGCTTCTTTTGCCAAGATTGGAACCGACGGTGTTGTCGATGCTGGAGTCCAGGTCAAAAAAGGCGACTACTTTGTTCTGAAACAAACTCCACTCAATACCGCACCAACTGGTCTTTCTCGAGCAGACGCCGCCAACCGCGCCAGCGAGTTTAGAAATAGTTTCCTGAGCTATAAGCTAACCGAACCTGCGTACATTGACAAAGTCATGTTCATGAGTACCGAAACGGACATTACCACAGTCAAGGTCTTGACCCGTCAGACTCGACGACCAGAACTAGGAGACAAATTCAGTTCCCGACACGGACAAAAAGGTGTCGTCGGTCTTATCGCCGAGCAAGCCGACATGCCCTTTGACCAAAACGGTATCTGCCCAGACATCATCATGAATCCCCACGGTTTCCCATCTCGTATGACCGTGGGTAAAATGATGGAACTCGTGTCCGGCAAAGCGGGCGTCATGGCCGGCCATCACCAATACGGCACTGCATTCGGAGGCAGCAAGATTGAAGACATGGCCGACATCCTGATCGAAAAGGGCTTCAGCTATGAGGGTAAAGATATGCTCACCTGTGGCATCTCCGGCGAGACTATACCCTCTTACGTCTTTTTCGGCCCGATCTACTACCAAAAACTGAAACACATGGTTCAAGATAAAATGCACGCCCGTTCCACCGGGCCAATCGCCTTGCTAACCCGTCAACCAACTGAAGGTCGCGCACGAGATGGTGGGCTCCGTCTCGGTGAAATGGAGCGCGATTGTCTCATCGCTTATGGTGCTGCGCAACTCTTAAGGGAACGTCTCATGCTTAGTTCAGATAGGCATGAGTGTGATATTTGCGCCAAGTGTGGGGCTATCGGGTTTAAGTCTTGGTGTCAGAGTTGTAAGAGTTCTGAGGGGGTGAGGAAGATGGTTATGCCTTATGCTACTAAACTTCTTGTACAGGAGTTGAGTAGTATGAATGTTAAGACAAATTTGAAGCTGGTGGAGGAGTTTCCGGCGCCGACGAGGTGGCCTACTGGGGAGGAGGGGATGCAGGAGATGAGGGATTGAGTGGCGGAGGGGTTTTGATGTTCATCATGATGGCAGTAGTGGAGGTGTTTGAGCGGAAAAAATGTTGCATTTGCCGGTTTTGGTAGCATAGCGAGAGGAGTTGGGTCTTGGGATTCATTTCAATGAGTATAGATCGATACTAGCTATGCTGGCGACCTCATACGGAAAGTAATCCCTGAAGGATATGCCGTCGGCCTATAGCCAAATCTTGTTCTACTGCTTCACCACTCATATTGTAAAGTTTTCCTGTCACACAACGCCGTGCCGCCATGTACTCCATATTGTATTTCTCTATGAGATACCCAATCCGGCCTTTAATTGATGCCATGATCGAATCTTGACACAACCCTCTCAATTATAGCCATTTGATATCCTGCTCAGGGACTACGGCTCATTCCTTCCTGGAAATCTGAGCTGGCGTCATATTATAATCAGCTTTGGAAGTGACTCCTACTTAGAGGAGAACTTTCGCGCTTCATGCTCCGTTATGTATTTGTAAAAGCCAAGTGATATTGGGGGAAATTAGTATAAGCTGTGAGTTTCGAGGAGCTGATTCAATAGCCTGCGATGTGTCATTCTTATAGCCATCGTGACGCAATCATGTTACTTTTTTCAATCTAGCCAATTCCCAACTCCTCCAGAAGGTAGCAGTACCCAACATAGTAGAGATACCTACGTTTACAACCATATTGAACACAATAGTCCAATGCAGGCTTATAGACCACCACGTAACAATAATAGAGAGCAGAAACGTCCAAGAGCTTATTCTCGAGGCACTGAACATGCTTTCGCAGAAGATCCTCCATCTCCCATCCTCTTCATCCTCCTGCTTTTCTTCACATGCAAAACTCACAAGAACTTCCTCATCATTTCTCAAATCAAGCGGATCTAGCAAATTCCTCTAACAGACACTCAAATTCCAACACATAGTCCAGCACTGCAACGACGAAGTCAGTCCGCACATGACGAGTTCGGAAGACATCGCACAGCCTGGAATAGCAGCCACGTCGAATGGTACCAGAAAAACGAAGCCGAGGAAGGAACTACATATATTCTGCAGTGTTTGGCGCCCAGATTTCATCAAGTGTCGCGAACTCCATGTGATGGCCGAGCTGAGCACGCAGACGATGATACTGCCGATTTGGACCATGATTTGGATTTGGGGAGTTGATTGCTGTTTCAGTGATGGAACTGATCGACTTGCAATCTCGTGGTATGATTTTTGGGCGTATGTAGTGCAAACTGTTGCGTTTTGTGTGTCCTATAATTTTTGGTTAAGGAGTTTGCACTTTTAACCCTGCTAGAAGGAGTCGAGAACATACAAGTCGGTCTTGACAGTCTTTCCAAACTCCAATGATGTAATTCTTCTGTGCGTAGACATTTGATATTTCCTGCAGGTAGACTTGGTACGCTGTAAATCCCAGGGCGGCAAGGGCGGCAAGGGCGACCGGTTGCAGTTGCTCGTCTTTTCTTTACTACCACAGAGGCTTCGAGATAGGATTGCTAAACAATCTTTCAAAGGTGTTGAAGTCTCCTCTCTTACGAGGTCGGGAGTTTTGTTTGCGTCTACGCTTTCATCCTCTGAAGACGTTAGAGATTGGCTCATGGTCTCCTCCAAGTGTGACCGTAACGACAACTGAGTAGGTTTGGGCTCGGAATCCATTCATGCGATTAAGAAGTTGTAATTGAAAAATAATTGGAGGTCGAGTTAGCGAAAGTGGTCCCCATCTTGTCAAACGAGGAATATTCTGTCAAATTATATCGTTGGACGCCGTAGGTTGAGCGCTGAGGCTCAGCATCATTGGCGCATTAGATTCGTAAATATACGCACACAGCCACATTACCCAGGGGTACAGGTCGAGTTTGTCCACTAATAGCATGTCCATTCACTGCGCCACAGGATCCTTTTGACTACTACTTTTCTTCGAGTCTCAGCCTCGCAGCGACGGGATTTACCGAGCAATTTTGGACCGTGCATTAAGCCAAAACGATGGGCACGACGAACTGAAATGAGAAGTCTGAACTTTCAGATAATGTGAGCTAGCCTGCCTCAATTAATATAGAACTTGAATGAGGGAATGACTAGGTACTGTGGTGTTGTACTTACCGACATGTGGAAAACTACAGGACCTTCGCACATGAGACCGACCAGCGCTACTTACGCCATCAAAATACAGCCAATTACAGGAGGTATCTGCGTTTCTAAAGACTCTGATTCGCTGGAGGGATGGCGTAACTACTCTAGCTGGTCGTTCTCATGTGCGAAGAGCTTGTAATAGCCAGACATGGTGCCAGCCTGGCCGTCAACGTTCCCTGCAGTGAAGGAGCCGAATTGCGTGCCGCCGGTCTGCGGCACACACACCGCAGTAGTGCCATAGCTTTGCTGTGGCGTCCCTAACAGTACCCTTCAGCTTTTCTTGGGCATTTGGGAAATGGGAGATGGTTAGAGCAATTCTAGCGTTGCCGAAAGGATTACTTCCTAAATATTTGAGCGGCATGCTTTTTTATCAGTACACCCAGCTACGCAAAATCATATCGAGCTTTGGGCTGCTGCAAGAACATTATACGAACAATAACAAAGTCTTAGGGTGAACAATACTCCTCAGGTTTTTGGAAAGCCGGATAACGCCCTAGGTTTCTAAGCTATAAATTTTTTCCTAGCTGCATTAAATTTAATTCAGTATAGTAATAACTCCCGGCCTTAGGTTATATACCTTCTATAGGAGTAGGTATAAATTCTTAATTACTTTTATTATACTCTAGTAGATTTATATACTCTAGAACGCTAGGGTCTATCCGGCTTTTAAAGAACTTAAGGAGTATATATGCTGATGGTCTCACCCCCAATAAACCTCGAACAGGTCAATAATTAAAATTACGTCCAGACCCCAAAATATACACTACTATACCATACCTTTCACACAAACCTCATCCTTCCATACCTCTTGAACCGGACAATCACCGCCGAAAGCAAACCTACCTTGAACAGCTAAAGTGGCGGTGCATTCGGATCCATCATGCACTGATCAACCCTCATAAGCTTCTTCCCCGTCTTTTTCGCAATCTCAATAAACCTCGGCAAATAATCCACAGTACTCTTGTAAAGGTAATGCATAACCACCAAATTCCCCCCCTTATCAACATCATTCTGAAACGCCTCCAATTGTTTCTCAGGTGTGCCCGTCATAGCCCACATCCAATCCTGCACATCCACAGACCAATTCACAATGTAAGGGTTATCTGTTTTGGTAGCTACAGCGAGACGTTGCCGCATTCGTGCTCCTTCGGTTCCAAAGGGGGGGCGGAAGTACGGTGTGTGGAGGCCGTTGAGTTGTTTGGATACTGCGTCGATGTCGTTGTTGTATTCCCAGTCTATGGCTGAGTAACTTGGGAGGCCCTCCATTTTGGGGTGGGTGAAGGAGTGGAGGGCGATTTGGTGTCCTTGGGCGGCCATTTCTCGGTATACGTTTGTTAGATTGGTGCTTGCGTCCAAGAGGGGAGCCCCAACTGTAAAGAAAGTGACTTTGATGCCGGCATTTCGGATAGTTTGCATGACTTGTTGGGCAAATACTGGATCACCATCATCGATGGCAAAAGCGAATGAGTTTGGCCTTTTGCAGGCGAAGATGAGATTGCCAGACGGGAGCTTTTTTGGTATGGTCACACCGTTTGGGACAGAGGGAACAATCTCTATCTTGGATATATTGGTGACATCGGATCTGTAAAACCCTTTCAGGGCAATGCCGAGAACCCGTGCTTTAATAATATTGAAATGAGACATGGGAATATAAATATCTGTCGCAGAAGCGTATCTTGCTGCTTCAAGCGAGTCCCAAGTTTCCGGGTAAGGCACAATGTTTTCATTGCACTGAGAATTGTGTTGCTGGAGGGCGACAGAGAATGCATTGCTGCCACTGTATGCGATGTGGAGATAACTGTTCTCGTACTTCGATAGATCTGCGCAAGTGGCAGAAAGCTGAGAGTAAAAGGAGTAGTCGGGATCTGGTGAACTGATGCTTAATCTGTTTGCTGCCCAGGTCAAAGTCATGCTCTCATCACCGCCATGCCAAAAACCAAGAGAATTTCTCTCACTGGAACCAAATTCGTCTATCATCATGGAAGGCGCGTTTCCTGGTGGAGCAGGTACAGTTGTCTCAGGATTATTGGGGATCGAAGGATGTGAGAGAACATATTCGATGGGATTGCTACCGCAGTAAAAAGCCAGTGGACCTAAAGTGATAGCATTGTTGAGTCCAGAGAAGAGAATAGTGGTGATTTTGGAGATGTCCAATTTGCCATATTTGCTGAGAGGAATATTGTAGAGCTGCTCCTGTCCATTAAATTGCCACCCTAGTTGACTTGTGGTTTGGTCAACGTTAGCGGTGTTGACTCCACCACATTCGCTCGCGGAAGAAATTTGTACAGTGAAAGAAGTACCTGCGGGCGCTTTGATCCGCAGAGATATTCCACCATAGGCGTCCTTTGCGTTGACACATCCGACTTGGCTGTAGAAATAAGAGTTACTTTTTGGTGTGAGCGTTACACGATTATCAGACACTACAATTGATCCCATAGTCATATCGTCGGAGCTAGGCTGAAGCATCGCGTTGTAATACAGAAAGGTTAATCGAGATTGCGACACCCAGTCGTCGATCAACAAATTGGGACATGTGGTAGATGTTGTCGCAGCATCGGATATAGTTCCTGAACTCCTGGGCTGAGTAGCAGCGTTGGATGCGCTCAATTTGGGTGTTGGTCTCGTGATCCCAGTGGTACTTGATGGTGCTATGAGACATAGAATATTAGCGTCTAGGTATTTCCATATAAAATACAATCCTTACCTAACGGTTTTGAGGGTAGCGTAGTAAGTGAAGCTGAAGGGGACGATCGTACTGCCGTCCCGCACCCAAACTGAATATTGCTCAATTCCCATGAGCTCGTCACGTTCTTGAACGAACTCCAAACAAAAGCAGTAATAGCATTAGAATTCAGCCCTGGGAAATCAACCAACGGTACGGTGACGGCCTGAGTCGATCCAGTAATATTGTTCAACGTATACCAGTAGCTCTGATAGCTAGGTGCAGCACAAGACGCCCTCGCTTGCATTTCCAGTGTCATCGATGCACCAGGTGAACCTTTCAAATTGAATTGAATGCTAGTGTAGCCATTTGATTTCGCCTCCTGGCAAGGAATATTCTCGTAGATGTAAGAGTTGAACTTTGGATTGAACGTCAATATTCCATTTGCTGCGGATGATGAGAGAAGTGATCCATCATCTGCAATTAAAGTTAGACTATGCTAAATTTCATGCTCTTTTGTTGTACATACCACTTGTGAATAATCCCAAAAGATTTCTATTGCTCGACCACTTTGAGAAATCGTCGATCAACAAAGGTGAAGTGCATGCTCCGAGAACGACACTCGCGAAAGACATAGAGGCTATCAGCCATGATGAGACCGAGTACCTCATCGACTAAAGAGCCCTGGGAGCGACAGTATAATGAAATGAATATTACTTTTAAAAAAGGAACGACGATATGGAAGAAAAGTACGACAAAGACGTGCCTAAAGAGCGACAGAAAAGAAAATAAATAGCGAAGGAGATAACCAAAGAAACAAGTTCACGACATGTTATTGAACAATCCACGGACCACTGCACTTATTGTCTTCTCAGGGCTCGACCGAGATTAGCTGTGTGCATATGTGCATCTTCCCCTGTTGAAGATCATGAATTGCGCCGAAATTCAGGTCAAATTCATTTGCGTGTGTTCATGGGGCAACGGTTACACGGCAGATAGCCACGAGAAATGCGGTAGTCTGTTTCCAAACATATTCGAATGTATGCTGACTTTTGTGTTGTCGAAGAACAGTCGATGCTGTATGATACGAGTAAGAGACGAGGTCAAATTGACCCTAACTCGCTCCCATTCAGCCTAAATAGGAAAGGAAACAGGATAAAGTATGGGGTATTTCGAACAAAATTAGCAAGTCAATCGAGATCAGTCCGCCGAGTTCTTATTTTTAGAAGAGCCTGATGAGAATAATTAAGGTGGCGCCAATATTAATGCACATACCACTGCTTGGCTTCATAGCAAACGAAGTGCCTGCGGCCCAAATATTTTCGCTAGTAAGCGTTTCTTTGGAAAGCAGGTCGGGGTTATGAGACGCAGAGAGAGAAAGATCATGAACTGGAACAGTATATGTGGGACGAATTTGTCCTCTCATACTAGACGTAGCTTCGCAGCTCGCCTAATTTTCATTTCCATATCTTCCATACCTAATTGTCCCTTTCGGACTGTACGTATCAAAGATCATGCCTCCACGCAGCCGCCCCAGGCATTTCAGTCCATACCTTTCACGTCCATTCCTTCTTTCGCAGCACATATTCAGTACAATGGTGAAACTCATTAAAGCAAGCCACGCAATCCGCCGACTTTCAAAAACCAAAACAAACAAAAAAGAAGCAGTGAAGAATTACCCGCTCCAGATAGCATAGCCCGTGAGGACATGGAAACATGAAGTCAGAGAAACGCCGCTCATATCCGTGAGAATGAGCCTTAAGTCATAGCCGTGCTTTTAGCTCCAGCGCCAGAATGTGTGCCCAAATAAGTAACGCATTTAAGCACCACCACCACCACCACCAGCGCTCTGCTGGCCACCACCCCTCGCACCTCTGAACCCGCCGCCGCGCCCACGACCTTCGCCAAAGCCGCCGCCGCCGCTGTATCCTCCATTCCCACCTCTACTACCACGAAAACCTCGTCCGCGTCCACGTCCACGAAATCCACCACGATAGTTATCCACTGAACCCTGACCAAACGTCTCCATATTCTTCTTGCGCTCTTCAGTCCTGAACTCCTGTCCAGCAAGCCTATCCTCCCGATCCTTGATCTCACTACTGATATTATCAAAGAACGAAGACTTCTTATCATACGTAGCAGCCTGTGGAATAACAACCTCCTCGTCCACAGCCTTTGCCTTCTCTTTACTACTCTCGCCATGGGCAGCTGTTGTCCCATTCGTCGTAGAAGAAAACTCGGAACTGCCATTTGCTTCGCTCGCAAGAGGTGAAACCGTAGCGATAGCTTCCTTCACAAGATCCTGCTTATTGAACTTCGCATTCGAGGTTTGGAAATCAAAGTCCGTGGCTGGGACTTCGACAGGCTTTGTTCCAGGTTGATCTCGGCGACCACCTCTATGTCCACCTCTGCCTCCGCGTTGACCTGTCGCATATCCACCTGTTCCTGGTTGTCTCGAGTGACGTATGTTATCATCTGTGCGCATCTCGTTGACCTTGCGCGTCAAGTTGTCCATCTCATTTGAAGGTTGTTGTGGCTTAGCTCCTAACTTGGCCATCGCTGCGGATACTGCAGCCATTGCAACTTGGGTGGCATGTTGAGACGCCTGAGCGGTATTTGCGACAGCTTCTGCGACTGTTGGTTGTGATGCTGCTGCAGGTGCGGGCTTATTCCTAGGGTTGATGAGAGGAATGGCTGGGGCGACACGACCTTTCGGACCTGCGACGGCCGCCTTTTGCGCTGTTATGGGTGCTGGAGGAGCAAGCGCCTCTGCCACGTCTGGTTTGGACTCGATTGGTGGGGTTGGAGCTGGCTTAGTGGCTGTTGGCATAGGAGCCGGTGCTTTGAACATATCTGGAGCTGGTAGCTTGACCTCTGGCTTCGTTTGTTCTGGCGCCTTCGCGGCTTCCTTTGAAGTAGCGCCAATCGGCGCAGGTTGTTGCTGGTCCTTTCCTACCTGCTGCTGCTGCTGCTGCTGTTGTTGCGGATTGAATGGTTGTTGACCAGGAGGCCCAGGTGGTTGAGGAGAAAAGGCGCCAGGCCCATGAGGAGGATGAGGACCTGGAAATCCTTGGCCTGGAGGTGGATACCAACCTGGTGGTGGTGCGCCATATGGTCCTGGTCCTGGTGGGTAACCCTGGAATCCTGGACCGCCTGGAGGGAACTGGCCTCTACCGAAGCCTTGATTGTGCATTGGTGGGTAAGGAGGGTATTGGCCATAAGGAGGAGGCTGGCCGAATGGAGGAGGTTGATGTTGATTTGGAGTACCAGCATTTGGTGGGCGCGTTGACTAGTTATAAAGTAATTGATTAGCAGTCGCTTTTCTCCCGGACTTCTGGTGAATAAACAATATTTTTAACGTCAAGGTCAGAAGGAAGGCAACGGAAATATCCACACGGTTTTGCGCTCTCGGTGGTTATACTGTAATTTTACATCCGGAATTTTTCATCACCCCAAGAAAAACAATACTAGTAAATCAACAAAAAAGAACTTACACCTAAGATAGCTGGATCATTCGGCATCTGTGGTGGTGCGGGTGGCTCCTCTTTCCTCGTCTCTTCGATGCGTAAATCCTTGACATCGCTGCCGCGGAAGACTATGTATTCGTAGAGACGGTCTGTAGGAGGTACGGCGCCTTCGCCTTCTCGGCGCCCTTCTGTACCGTAGGATGTGACATTTTCGAGCGCGACTGATGAGTTTTCCGAGTTGATTTCCACGAGGGTGCCAACGTAGCTGAAGAAAAGTTAGCAGATACCCTAGAAACATAGCTCGATATGTGTTCGAACTTACCGAATGTCACTCTTCGAAATAAGCGATATCTGAGCGCTGTCATTTACAGTCAGCATTGTGCTTCCAAAAGCCTAGCGTTAGGTAATGGAGCTCTACTAACCCTATATACTCCGACATGACGCAAAAGCCGCAAGCTGGCTGTGAGAAGAGGGGTCTGAGAACGCAGCAAATAAGAGAGGGAGAGTGGAAGGGTGGTGGGAGTGTTTGTTGTTGTAAGTTCGTTTAAGAGTGAAGGTTGAAGGTTGAATTTGCGTTCGGTGAAGCTGGAGAAGGCCGGCGCCAAGACTCAAACCATCACAAGAAGGGACTGGTTTGGAAGGGCCGTGCTTAAACCTGGGGACGTCGAGCCTTGTTCGTAATGAAAAGGGAGATTAATATTTGACTTGTTACAAGGCAGTTACAAATCTCGGTAACCCCGGGATTATCACGGGATTGGATGCTCAGGCAAAGAGATTACTCACTGCGAATTGAGATTCACTGTATGTATCACTTTGAGCACACTAAGAGCTCCTGCCTTATCTAGTACCAATCAAGGCTGGAGTCACAAGTCACGCGATCATTCAAGTGCACATCATTCTATGAAAAGTGAATAGTAATGACTAACTAAGCCGACTCCTCAAGCAGAGAAGTAACGGCGAGAGCAAAGTGCATTCCGTCAAGGGAAACCGTGCTGCTTGGTGTTGATATATGCTAATGCTGGGGGGTATCGAGGGCCTAAAGAAACCAAAAAACGCCTCCATCGTACCACTAGTGAAAACATGGCCGCTGGGCCTACAGTCTGTAAGCCTCTTGGCTACAAGGTATGAAATCCAAAAAAGAAGGAATGGGAGCGGCTGCGCTCCAAAAGAGTCAAGTCGTGAAATCGTAAATGTTGTCGAAACAGTGAGGGGAGCAAGGCCGTTGTGTGGCGATGCTCGGAAACCCATGGTTGCAAAATTCGTGATGCGGGCGACCATAATTATGCCAACCGGAATGGTGAGCATGGATAGCGTCGACGGTGTCGTGAAAGACCCAGAAAACGCCATCCCTGAAAAGTAGAAAAGAATGCAGACGAAAAATAGACGAGAAAAGACGATATAACCAATAGCTCAAGGAACATCAATCCCCAAGACCGACATAACTCTCTCAAACCAATCTAGTTCCTAAACTTCTCAAAATGCTCATCCTTAAACCAGCCAACCCTCTCAAAAGCAGCCCAAAGCTTACTAGCCTTATTAACATCAATATTAGTAAACTGTTGCGCATTCGTTTTGCGGAACGGCCGTCCCGCGAGGAAGAATTCCCTCGCCCCAAGAAAAATGCGGCGCTTACTGCACAGATAAGTGGCAGGAGTGAGGCGGAGCGTACCAGCGAGCTCAATCTCGGCATCAGCGAGTAAATACGCGTTGGGATCGTTCCTCACGTCGAGGAATGTGCCTTTCCAGTCCGCCTTGAGTTGCTTGCGCGTGATTCCATCGGTGGGTGGACAGATATCTTCGATGGACATGAAGTCCTGGTCCGCGCCTTCTTTCTTTGGCTTTGTTGGTGGAGGTGATGGCAAGGGCGATAAGCTATCGTGGACGACGGAGACACGGGGTTTAGGCGGTGCGCGTTGTCTTGGTTTCGGCTGGGCGCGAATCTTCAACTTTGGCTCCCGTTTTCTGATACCAGCGGAGTAATAGTAGAAATCGTCGGGACGTGGTGCAATGTTTTGGTACATCGTAGTCCCTTTAGCCTTCGGCTTTGGTTTGGTTGGTGAAGACGAGGCTGTCAGACGTTTCTTCGGACCGCAGTTCTTGTAGTGCTCCTCCAGTCTCCTTTCCCGCTTCCACCATTCGGTAGGATTTTTCTTGAACGAGGCGACAACGTTATCGCGGAACGTGATGCTGCCTAGGACCTGCAGAACGATATCGTATTCTGACTCTGTTGCGCAAACTTCCTCAGGACCCTTGCGGGCAATGTGCTCAGCAATTACAGCCTGACTATCGATTTCCATAGCACTTTCCGGGAAGAGCGAGGCTGTATTCTCCGACAGAGTTGAGTTTGTCCTTGGGAACATGGGAGGATCCTGCGTTCCTTCTGCCTCCTGGGTGTCCATGTCCTCCTTGCGTACTACCTGTGTCATTGGTGAGATTGGCGGCGATGGCATAGGTGCGGCGAGAATAGGTTGAGGTTTTGTGGCGGATTCAAAGTTTGGAACTGGAAACGATGCTGAAGGTGTGCGAGACATTACGACACTCTCTGGTGAATTGAAAGAGTATGATCGTTTTGATTCGGGTGGGGAAAGAAGGGAGTGAATGGTGAATTCGTGTGATTTAACAGGAGTTTTCTCTGAATTGAGCGAGTTGGCGCCGTTCGAGTGTGAGGACTGGTCCATAATTGGAATTTGCTTTCTGTTGTTCCTGAGTGTGTATTCGTGGTTTGACCCAAACTTGGGATGTTGTGGCGTAGTTATGGTAGTTGAAGGCTGAATTGGCGAATAGTGGATTTAATGGATGTCGCGAGAAGATTCGTGAATTAAAAAGCGATGAGTGATCAATTTATACTTAAGAACGCGTGATGACTGTGCAATTCAGTGGCAATTGCGCGGAATTGTACCAGGCAGGCGCGATATCTGGTCGGCCTTAATGTCTGTAACCGGTACTAGGCGGCAAACTTGCTTGTCACAAACGGGGCAGACAGTGAGTGCCTTTTGATTTACTGGTAGACAGAGTGCGACTATGAGGAGCGTTCCACGGTCGCACGAAAGCGTAAAAAGGACTTGAAAGGCAGGATGGGGGACAAAGACACCTTATAAAGGAGGAGTGAGTAGTAGGCTGTGTGTGTCAATCAGAGGCAGGCTGCAGCAAAGCCAGTCATGCGCCGCTATAAACTCGAAGAAGAGTCAGAGACAGAGAATGGGAGGGAACGCCTGCGAAACAAGCAGGCGTCAGGCTCCCTCTTGGGGGAATAGCAATAATATCATCTCACCCATACCGGTATGTGCGCGCGCTTCGGTGTTTTTCTTCCAGCAATTCGTCAGCAGGTCAGCCTCAATACACAGGGAACCCAATAGAAACGAGTGGGCGAATGGAGTACAACTCCCAGCTTTCCGCTCGTTATTGGTCATGCTGGCCCCCCTCTGGTAACGAGTGCTTGTTGGTTGTATCAACCCTGAGAGAGTCATCCTTCTCAAGACGAAGGGTTTGACTCGCACGCCGCCCGCGGCGCCACCCTTTTTAGCTCCATGGATCCAACATTGGACCCTTGCACACATCAAACCTTCCAGGTTGGCACCCCCATTTTCTCCAATGAAGCAACTACAGCAATGCGAAAATAAATGGCCGGTGACGATCAATTGCATCCCACTGCACGTCTATCGAGACGTGAAGCAGGTTCCATTATGGTGGACTCAGGCATTAACACGTGGCCCCTCTCTCTTCCAGGGCAATGCGGCCACAAGCACTTACTCCAGCGAGAACAGGCAACAAGCGAGTTACGTTGGTTCTCAATTATGCCTAAGGAAAGCCTCGCCTCATGCCATAGCTGACCGGTTGGACAGATGCACCGCTTTCCTGTTCTCGCTATACGTGCCGGCCATTGCCGGAAAGCGGAGCTAATGTTGGAAATGGTGTGCAAAGTCCAATTGATTGTTAAGTCACCACCCGGCGCAATCGACCGTAAAGTCCGAAGTATGACTTTCGTCATTGCCACCAGTATTAGAATAGCCACCCTTGCAATGTTGATACCTGTCTCATCGATATCGATATGGCTCAATTGCGGTCGTATCACTCGTGCGATCTGATTACAGTGTCAAGTGGCAAGTGGAGAATAACGCTCCGCTCCATAAATGCGTAGGTCGGCTGTCCTTGTTAGAATTGGCATGTGAAGGCCACCATCTCTAATGGTGGTGTGCAAGCTGTCTCAGGTGGCCCAGACATTACAAGAGTCCAGACATACGCCTGACTTTGGCAGTAGTCTCTTGACGCGACCTAATTTGGCAATTGGGGGAGCACAACGCTCACGAGACCGCCCTTAGATGTGTCGCAATCAATTGGGGGTTAATTGGATGTTCCCGCGATTCCCGTTGCTAAAAACGCGCGATACGAACTTCCCGATTTCATCTCGTGAAGCGATAACGCACGGATGGGGTCTGTCAGCCCTGTTTTTGCACTATCGCAACAGACCTCAAGGAGAAGTACGCGCATCTTACGACTCTGCAATTGATGCACTTGCTTCTGGAGAGCACAGTGCACTTACCTTTGAGTTTTGTATGTTCGGTTTGCAATCAATTGCTTGCATGTTTCGCTGCAGGGTCTCAGGGTCAGATCTTCTATGCATGATTTTGACAGCCTCCATGACAAGCTCAAGCCCACCGAGCCGAAACTGTGGGGTTTCCCTAGATTTAGTGGAGCGGGGAGACGGCGTCGAGGCCCTATCGATAATAGAATCAGCAATTGAAAACGCCTTTTGTGCAATCAATTGAACCACGCATATATTCAATTGACTGATATGAAAAAGTGACAGAAGTCAATGGGGCCAGCACATGCATGAACAAGAAAAAGGAAAGCAATTGACAAATCAAAGGACCGATTCGAAATGATAGGATCGCGCGCTGGTGCCACCAACACTTCCAACATCCATGCGTTGCTAAGATTGGCCCCTTATACGAGAGGTACGTATACGCCAGGAGCCTGCCAGCGCTTCCTTATCGAAATAAACAAAGACTTGGATCGATGATCGAGGGTGGAAATCGGATGTTGGAAGTTGGAGTAAATGTTGCAATTGGGGTTATGGCCAGCAACAAAATTGCACTCCAGATCAGGAAGGAGCATTGAGGTAAGCCGAAGTCATCATTGTGAGCGTTTCTGCTTTTCTTGTAGTCCAGAATTGGACGTGATGTAGGTGGAAGTAAAGATGGAACTGAGCGCACAAATAGACGTACACTAATGACAGAGGTCCTCTGTTGGAAGAGTTCCTTTACTCGTAATTCCATGACCAGAATTGGCAATTGCCCATTTAGGTGAATTTCACACGGTTTCATCTCACCAGCTAAAAGCTGTGGTCTCTACTATCTTACGCTGTACTTTCTCAAAGCTATTTTCAATCACCAATTCCACGTTTGTTCAATTCCATTTTCGCACTTTCTAATCACTTACAGCAAAAACATAACCTTTAATGCCATGAACCACACCCCAAAATGTCAACAACCCTCCCCAACCCGCGCACTCTCATAACAAAACTCCTTTCATCCATACCTCCTCCAATCGAATCCACGAATGTAGCAAACCCACTCAAAAACGCTTCAACGCCCACAAAACACGCCCTCCAAACCCTCCACGTCCTATACCCAAATGAATTCCTACCAGCACTCGACCTCTTAGATCGCCATTTGCTTATGCGTCTCACCCTACTCCCCATTTCTCCAGCGCGGAATGACGTACCAAATGATACCGCTTCACCATATTCGCAGACCCATCCGCAAGTCAGCAGTGCAATGGCAATATCATCACTCTATTATGTCCGCTCAGCACAACAACCAAAACAATACTACGGAAATACTACTCAAACTACATCGAACACCCCATCACGAGATTACGATCCTTTAGCAACATACTACGAAGTCCGTCCATTAGCATGGAATTGTTCCTGTCCCGCCTTTGCATTTTCTGCTTTCCCGGCTGCTGCAGAAAACGACGACGACGACGACGAATCTATCACAGAAGACAGCGCCATTGCTTATTTTAATCACACGTATGAGGGTGAGAGGGCATGGCAATTCGGTGGTCTAGGACTCGGAAGCAACATCCCCGTTTGTAAACATTTACTCGCTTGTATTCTCGTGGAAAGGTGTGAGATTTTCAAGGATTGTGTCGAAGAAAGGGTGGTTAGTGTGGAGGAGATCGCTGGATGGGCTGCTGGGTGGGGTGGATGAGCATGTGCCAATATGCAGAGGAGAGGAGAATGGTTCAGAAGCACCATATACCATTGATGCTGTGCTGCATAAAGAATCTATGTAATAACACCGCCAATCCCATACGCTTAAGCGCCGTGAGCATGCTGCGCAATACCATCTGGTTGAACCCACGCCCAGTCGCCGAACATATATTACACTATTCCCCTTCTTTCAACACCTCTATACTACGACTTCTTCTTCCCGCCCTCCTTTTCCTTCCCCAAATCCTTCTTCTCGCCCTCCTTACCATCCCCATTAACACCATTAAGCTTCTTTCCATCCTTCTCTTCTCCGTCTTTCTTCTCCCCATCCTTCTTTTCCTCCCCCTCTTTCTTCTCTCCGTCCTTCTTATCCCCACCACCCTCCTTCTCCTCATGCTGCTGCCGATTCTGAATCTTATTCTCAATCAAATCATGAAAAGCAGTAATAGCCCTAATAAGCGAACTCAAATAAATAGCCATGAGTTGATCATTAGTCTTCACGCTCATCGCCCGTGCCAACTCCGAGTTATCCCCCCCACCACTTCCACTCCCACCATTCGCACCACTCGCACCACTCGCACCATTCGTCTGCGCCTGTGCCCTCCCCACAACACCATTCAACGCCTTCGGCGTAGATAAGTTAGGCAGCAAATTAAACACATCTTGCAGATTCCCCAGAATGGCGTGATTGATAGGTAAATCCCCATCCATAACTTTTTGGAGATAGGTTCCTATATCGCGGAGGCGGAGGTGTAAACCTTGGAGTGATTGGAGTTGGTTTGTTATGCGTGTGGATAGGGTACCGACGGCTACGTCGCGTATGTCGCGGAGGAGGTGTTCGACGCCTATTTCTTCGGCTTCTTCCGCTTCTATTATGGAGGGGGTGTGGACGAAGGTTTTGGTTGTGGTTGTGCCGTCCTAGACAATGACAAACAATCTTAGTTAGCTTCTCATCCTCGTGTTACTCTGTAGATGGGAGGTGCTGGGGGATAGTGAAGGAGAGGTACTCACATCTTTAATCTCCTCAACAGCAAAGTACGCATCCGTAGGCACGCCCACCTCCTTCGGCTGCACATCTATAATAACGAGCAGAGGATTGGGTGTGTATCTCTTGAACAACTCATTGATCTCCAGATCCGACGCCCGTAACTTGGGACCGGAGTGGTACCAGCCTATCAGCTTTTCCTTCGCGTTCACCTTCTTGAACATGTCGTTCATTGATTCCACGTAGTTGTGATCTAAGAACCACACGGATGGGTCTTTCTCGTCTTCTTCGAATGGGACTGTTGGGGGTTTTGTTTGTCAGCCTTGAACTTTACAGAGAGAGATATGTTTTGGGCTCTGGCGATGGAGCGGGAAGTGTAAGAGAGCTTACCAGCAAAACTATTAGACACCCTCACATTCTTCCCGTCATTCTGCCCCAGTAACACACCCACTACTCGTTTCCGCGTTCCTTTAGCTGAGCGTCCATAATGATCTGCGACGGAGAGTAGGACGAGAGGAGCGACGGAGACGTTTCTTGTGACGATGGTGAGCGTTTCCGCCGTTGTTGCTGGCATCTTTGATGTTCTGAGAGGAGGAGTGAATGAGGTAAGCGGGTTTGAAGAGGTTGTTGTTGATTTGGGAGTGTTTGTTTTAGGCGGATGTTGATGATGAAGCTCTGAGCTCTCAAAAGATGCTGGACGCGCTTGGGGCGTTTAGAAAGACAACTCTTGGCGTTTATTTTAATGATCAACTTGATTGGGAAAGTATGGGTAGGACGAGAAGCTCAAATCTTTTCTCAAATGATGAATAAACTGCTTCTTGAGGCTCTTTGAGGATGGCTTTTATTTGGTCTTTCGATGCATTATTACTGCACAAGTTCGAAAGAGGAGTTACAGCTCCAATCCACCCCTTTCATCTTAGAACGCAGTATTCCTTGGTAGCGTCTCCATTGGGCTGCCATTGATTGATGGAGTATCCAATTGGACAATTTTGGGAAGTTAGAAATCTCATAAATGCATGTGCCTATGTCTGAACGCTTTGGCTTTCGCGTTGCAAATCTACAAAACCCCTTAGTAGCGCGTTTGTCCCTAAATCCTTGCGTTATCCCAAATTATGATACAGCCCCTTAAATTCGTGCTTTGCCTATTCCTATTCCCCATTACATATGAAAGGTGTTCAGAGAGTGGCTGTTGAGAAGTAATATTCATCCCACAAGAATTCGTAATCCTCCACCACTCCTCCGAGCAGGTCTAACAGCGGTTTATTCTTTAGTTTCGTTGTAACGGCATGGATCCACGCTCTGCATAACAGTTAGCCTCAACCCATCCATCCCATAGGAAAAAAAAATACATACTTTGTGATATTCTCATAAAACGCCCCCCTCATAGTCCACCACCCAAGCGCCCAACCCCTCTTCTTCAACTCCTCCCTCTCCAACCCAGTAAGTCCGCGTAAACCACCCGTAACCCTCTCCTGGAAATCCTTCTTCGCAAGCTGTCGCGCGCCGTACTCTACACTCACGCCCATGAGCCACGGTCTCCAGCTCCTGCGATCACCTCTCCAGTGTTGCATGGCTAGCGCATACAGTACTGGTCTTATGATATAGAGCATTTCTGCTAATTCACCTTTTCCAGTGACGCGATGGAGAAGGGCTTTGGGTGGTTTGACATCATCTGCTGTCATTACTTTGGAGAGGAGGTAGGATGATATATCCGATGATTGTGGTAGTGTTGGTAGGGATAAGCCTGTCCTAGGCATGGTCCAGCGCGCATCATCGGAAGAGGAATTTGATTTCTCCCCGAAAACTAAATCTTCCTCTTCTGATGTTGGTGGCGCAGATGCTGGTTCCTCCGATGAACTGGGATCCTCCCTCTCCGGTAATGGCGGACTCAGAAGTGGTCGCGAATTGGTCAACCGTAATAACAGTAATCTGCATAGCGCTTTTACCATCTCCAGCATTACTACCACACGCCACCTTGTCTGATCACCCCGTCTCTTAGCTACCATTTCCCATAGTAATTGCGTGTGTTGAATCATCTGCAGTATTAATGCTAAGCGCCTATACGTCGGTGATTTCTGCGTCCAAAAGCGTGTATATCGAGTGTGTGGGCTGGCGTGTGGTTTTGCGCCGGGAAAGCGTGCGATTGCTCTAGCGAGGAGGGAGTCATGGTATAAGGAGAGGAGTTGGACGCTGCTGTGTACTACTGAAGATCAGTATGATATCCTTCGATCAAGCTACATAGGGAGAAATTACCAGTCTCCGACGCAATCTCAGCATCTCGAAATCGACCTAGATAAGTATTAGATAAGAGCGAGCCGTATCTTAGAGAGAAGATTACACACCAGGTATTATATATGTCAAACTCCTCAACGCAGACTCAATCTGACTAACAGCACTACTATTCTTAATGATGAAATCACCATACTGGTTTAGCCATTTCGGGGGCAGGGACAGCGCATGCGATGTATGCCCGTAGGCCTGTTCTAACATCTTGACACAGCAGCGCAGTAGAAGAACGAGAGGAATTAGAAGTAACCTAAGTAGCACACGATCTAAAAGGAAGAAAGGTAGGGAGTGGATGCCAAAATGGCGATGTGGCTGGGATTGGGGAAGATGATGGGGTGTTCCTAGGTCGCGTATCCCGAGGTCTCGGACTTGGGGCACGCTTCACGTGCTGCACTAATTAACTGGAACTCTCCACAAGTTCTTGTCTCCGCTTCCTTTCAACCACGACATCTCATGCACTCTCTCAAGATGGCTACACAATTCATGAACATGAATCACGAGTACGACTCTCTACCGTAAAGCTGCAACTTCCTGTCTCCTCTTCAAACTACAAATATTACCCTATATAATTCAACTCCGTAGATTCAGCTCACAACATGTTTGCATTACTCTCACAAGGGCCCGGCCACACTCCTACATATATAGTTCAATACAACCATTCCTTCCCATACGGCTAAGTTTGATAGAGAAAACCAGTGCTTAGTACAATCACTGAAGTTAAGCTGTCGATCGACGGAATAGTAGTTTGGTGGGCAACCACCAGGCGAACCACCCCGTTGCTGTATGTTTTTGCGCTTTTGACCAACTTGAATAGTTTGGACAGGTATTGCCTCTCAAGCAAAGTATCGGAGGTTGCAGAGCCCACAGCTCGCGGCAGCGCCCTGGGATAGCAATGCCCGAGCATTTTTACACTAGGAAGTCATTCATGTATGGCATACGCCATACGCCATACGCCATGGATCATCATTCTCACCACGACACTCTACTCACAAGAACAGAGCAGAATGAAAAGTAATCCGTCTATCGATAACGAACACACCACTCTGGTCTCTATCGCTCCCCCACCAAAACCGGACTCCTCCACCTCGTAGCCGCAGCTCTATTCCTCCCAGCAACATTCCTAAACACCCTCCTCCCCTCCTCCACCTCCCCCATCTCCCTATTAACAATCTCACTCATCACACCATACACCTTTGAAAACCTGATACGATCCTCCATCCTAACCTTCTCATACAACTGACAAATCCCCTCATTACACATCCCATCAAAAAACTCATGTAAACTCCACACAATACCCGCCCTCGAACAATTATAGTAAAACCCTATAATGGGTGTATAGCCCTCATTGGGTGTGCCGAAATTGTCCAGTGTCGAGAAGAGGAGGACAGAGCCGTAAGGGTTGTGGATGATGCAGTCGCCGACGATGATGTAGATCGCGTGGGTGGGGATGTAGATTGAGGAGTCTAGGGGGGAGGCGGGGTGGATGTCTTGTAATTGCTCTGTGTTTTTGGATTGTTCCCATAGGCAAATGTGGTAGGCTACCCATTCGGGGCGGCGGAGGCATTGGTATATGCGTATTGGGGAGGAAATGGTGTTTATGGGGAGGCAGACGTCTTTGTCTTCTGGGGTTTCCTCTTCTTCTTCTTCGGTGTCGTATTCCTCATCATCGTCGTAATCCTCTTCTTCACCCTCGTTTCCATTTTCTTCTCCTAGCCGTGCTGCGTCGTTTGTATCGCATTTTGATGGTGAGGTGGGATCGATTTCCGAATATGGTGGTGTACGGTATGGTGCCACATCTACCTCCTCTTCAAGCTTAGCGCCTTTGGATCGAGTTTGCATTTTACGGACGAGTGTGGGATAGTGGATGATGTGGGGGGGGGGTTAGGGTTGTTGCGTAAGGAATGACTGGTGACTCTTTGGACCAGGATCCTTTCGGTAATCGAACTACGTTGCAAAGATGATGGTGAATCTGAGTGGTGACTTCCTTTTTGAGGACCGGACGGTTTGTGAAGGAAGTTACCTTACTTTGGTGGGTAATAGCGGTGTTCAAAGCGGTCACTCAGCATCCACGAAGATAAGAGGAAAGAAAAATGGAAAAAGCCTAGAAGAAAAGAAAAGGTTGTGAGATTAGGTTGCTATCAAGGCATCCAGCAATAGACTAGATGGTGCCAGAGAGGTATTACCCATTCACATTTCATGTCCCCATTGTCATTTATTTCACATTCACTTCAAGCTCACATGGCTACCATCTCATTCTTCATGACAGTTCTAGAAGCCCTCGAAGATTAATTTCTTATTTCTCTCAAATTATGGCTTAGAAGCGTTCAAGCCTACCGCCACTTTATTTATCAAGGACGATTAATTCCAATGACACATAAACCCCCCAAGTCTACCGCAACCCCAAGAAGAAGAAGCTACACCCAACGCAGTTGCAAATGGTTTTCCAACAATCACACATACTGCACCGAAGGCACACCAACAATATTCGTGGTCCCAACCTCAGATCTATAAGCAGGAGGCGCATCAAGCGGCCGCTCCACCATAGTACCACCAACCTGCGATCCAAACGCATCACTCGGGTCAGCACGCGAATATCTCCTCCGTCTAATGCTGTCACAGCAACATATGGGAGCATTGCAGCAGGAGTAGACCGATAGTGCTCCGTGGAGTAGTCTGAACGAAGAAATCAGATCTTGATTTGCATGAAAGGCTTGAAAAGAGATGAGATATAACTGAAGAGCCTGAAGGGAGACAAGATCTGACTGAGAAGCTTGGACAGAGAAGTATGGCATTGTGGCAAACTTACCCGCACAGCATAGCCGGAATGGCTTGGATGACCACAGTGTCAAGAGCGGCCATTGTGGACAGGAATAACACTACCATTGCAAAAAGCCAGACCATTATCGCGGCGTCGATGAGGGCTACACACCCAGGCCAGAGTTTGTGCCGTTTATGCCGGATGAGGAAGTAGATTTGGAGAGTGTTGAAGAGGAGGGATATGCAAAGCTTGAAAAATCGAGATCAGCACTGCTGAAGTGGTAAGATTGTGTTTGGGTGGTGGTGTACCTGTGGTCCATACCAGTAAAACTCATATGGTGGCATCCCCATACTGGTCTCTATGCCCAGATCTGATCTGTAGGCCTCTGGTCTTGTGTTTATCCATGCTGCGATGCCGATGCTGCCTGCGGCGAGGAGGGCTGCTGTCGTGCGGCATATTAGGAGGATGAGGGGGTATTGGAGAAGTTTTTCGAATGTCGTCTTCTTGGATGTATACATGATTACTTGTAAACGCCAATTCCAACCCAATTAAGTATGGAATGGATAGACAAATAGATTGATAGATAAATAGATGGGTAGCGAGAAGAGTGTATGAAAATATGTCAAAGTATTTGGCCGATCCTTGTAAGACCTGAACTGAAAAGATAAACATGCCCGCATTACTACGACACTACTCCAAGGTCTAGTCCATTGAATAGACTGAGGAATTCAGTAATAGCGGAGTAGCTTTCCGCTGCCATGGAGAACAACTACAATTGGGCCGTCACAATTCTGGAGCGACTCCTTGTTGTAGTCCTTGTAAGAGGATTTCAAGATACAGGGGGTGGTGCAGCAAACCCTTGTAAAAGTACCAACGTTTGAGGATGGTGAGGATTGTAGGGCTCATAAAAAAGGGCGTTTTAGGAGTACTTGATGTTGCTGCGCCATACTGGTTTTTGAGGCGGGATTGGGTATGGTAGTAGGAGTGGGTGAAATTGGTTTAGGAGAGATATGAATTGTGAGGCGTGTAAAGTCGAACAGTTGCACATGTCTACGATGAAGAAGATACAGGAAATTTTCAGAGGTGAAAAAGGATTAGCGAAAGTTGAGGGCTGGCATGACAACACTAACACGAAATCACAATACGAGGACCTTCCCCATTGAAACAAGTCTGCTAACAGAAAAGAAAATGTAAAGCAAGAAGCAAGAAAGCAAGAAAAAATAGCGTCCGTGATGAAACTCGAACCACTGATGTACCGTTCGTCGTCACCCATAAGCTTTTCCATCCACGGTTATATCAAAGTCCAACTATTGCATTAGCAGAAACAGAATGCAGTAGCTTCCTGTTTCTGACCTGGTTTTTTTTCTTGCTGTCACGAACTGCATGTTACGTGGCTATGAACCAGGGTGACCGGGTTAATGGGTTTGTTATCCGAACCTCGGAATAGGGTGTGTGATTATGATTATCGATGTTTGCGTTGTTAAAAAGAGAAGGTGAGGTGTCGTGGAAAGTTAGAGACGAAATGGAACTAGACTGAATGAGGGAGGTGGTCTGTGGGGGTGGCAGGTAGTGGCGCGGGCTGTTAATGCTGCCATTGAAAGCATTTGTCGAAAAAGGCTCGTCTCATAATTCGAGGGTCGGGTGTACCGTCATCGGCCTCCATTTTGTTTGGGGACCTCTTTTAGCATGTTAATCACTATTGATGTGCAATCGGGCGTCAATGCACTTTTATCGATATGTACAGAGTAGGTTGTGGAAATAATAATGCTCACAATGGTACTCTCAAGTTTTTTGAAAGCCGGACAAGGTCTAGGATCTTTAAGAGGTTAGAATATTATAGTACGCCGAATCTAGTTAACTGTATAAAAATACCCTAATATCATTAAGTTTAATAGTGCTAGGAGTCGTAGATATACTAAAATAGTTTTATTAACTTATAGCTATTTCAAAGCCTATAAGTTAGGTTTCCGGTAACGGCCTATCCGGCTTTCAAAAAACCGGAGAAGTAGTAGTTCACATACAGGTATGAGGCCTCGAAGAATGGAATGCTTTCGGGACATCAAGAAATCTCCACTGTTTTGCCATTGCTACTGCCTCGGACGAGTACCTTAACAAGATTCCTCAAATATATATCCTCGACGTCATGGGATAATTAAAATTCTCATTACATATCTAGTGGATGAATTCCTAGAGTTCCGCATGTGAACCAAGCCAAAATGGGGAACAAAGTTGCAGTATTCTTTTGTGACAGTTTCGTTGTTGAAGAACCGTTGAGTGATCGATCCACCTCTTTATCTCTTGATAGACGTTGAAGCTCATTCGTATACCTGACAACAACTACGGCGACTGTAACTGGCATTATTACCTTGGTGACCAGATTATGTCCAGGAGCAGAAGTGTGCGCTTTTGTGGAACATTTATGTCAAGGTACTCAGCACTTGGCTGCTTCCCTCTTCACTTCAACATCGAGGTCAGTTCTGGTTCACCATGAACTGTGAGGTTCCGTAATTCAAAGCTCTTTGAAATTCTAATTCGAATCCAACGGTGACAGGGCTCTCTTCATGAATTTCAGTCTGCTGAAGAGAAGAATGGATACCCTCTAACAGGTAAACGCCTCACCCTCGGAATAGGAGTCACCACATATTTGTCCGTTCTAAAATGCAACTCTCCAGTACTTTGCCACTTTGCAGGATCCAAGTACAACATAAGTCCCACTCCAGTCTGGCCAAGATTGAACACCCTCGCAACCAAATAGACCTCGTTCGCTGGGCCGTCCCCAGTAATTGTCATATCTTGCATTCGGTCATACTGATTTTGACTTACAAAGAACGGAGTATGCAGAACGTCGGTGGTCGTCTTGACTTCGATATAATACTTCGGACAGCTATTGCCCCAAACTGCGCGATCGAAATATCCTTGCTCAATGAGTCTGCCTGTAAGGGTGCCTTCGGTGTCTTCATAGACGATGTCAGCTGTTTCAGTGCCGGACCATTGTTGAAGGTGGGCATAAGATTCGTGCGCGCTGATCCTGTGTCGAATGGTGCTTTGCCAATTGTGTTCAGCGAAACCAGGAAGCTGTAAATTTTGGAGAAGCTCGAAAACCTAAAAAAATTAGCATAGATACTACATATTCCAGCTCTAAGGTACTCACGAAAAGTTCACCAGCTGCACCTGTCTTGAATTCTCTCCCCATCGGAATCGGAGAAGCAAGTGCTTCTGCGGTACCAAAGTCAGGCAACCCAAAGTGTGCGGTCAGACGTTGTGTCTCGCCCTTTCTGGGAAGGCCTCTCATGCCTCTAGCAACCCTAATAGTGAAATCGAGAAGTCTTTCCCACTGATTGGAGATCTCTTCTTGCAGCGGGTTGATACTCAAAGAGAAGGTTGGAGGGTTGTTTCGTATATAGTCCTGCGACAACTCTCTCAAAGACCCACTTCCAGAATGATTTTGCGATACTGAGTCTAGGGACTCCGACGAGCCGGAATACTCCTGCGACAACTCTCTCGGAGACCCACTTCCGGAAGGATATTGCGATGTTGACTCCGAAGATTCTGATCCGCTGGAATTTTCTGGAGTCATGACCAAGGGTGCCAATGTCTGTGGACTGGTCAATGACCCCTGTTGTTGTCCAAATGGAGAGGCCGTTGCTGTGCCACTACCACCGGGAATCTCTCCTCCCGTCGAAGTGTTGCCACCACCGAACCCAGTAGTGGCACCTCCGCTAGCTCTAAACCCTCTAAGCCCTGTGCCGGTATCGAATGGCCCAGCTTGACCGTTTGCATTGCCCTGTCTCCGGCCTTGTACATAATCTGCGAGTCTCAGTTCTTCGAGTGAGTAGCCTTGGTACGGCTGCATAGTAGTGATGGTCTGGTAGCGATTACTGGTATTCGTCACAGCAGGGTCCCTTTCCACTAACTCGCCGAAGGGCGGACTCAGGGTCCCGCTGTTCTGCTGGAGAGAAACTGGAGTTTCCTGAGCTCGCGGTCGTTCTCCTCCAAGAATTTGGTCTGGAGAGTTTGACAGTCCACTATCACCTGCTTCGTCTTCCGGTCTTTCTACTCCATCGATTCCAATGATTCCTGCGTCTTCGAGAAGGTAGTCGACATCCAGCAGGCTAGGTGCTGTGATGATAGACCCCAATTCCGCCCTAGGATCAGGTACACCAAGGTACTTGAGCAATGCTAACGGAAGCATCCGGGTGAGGCATGTATGGAGATATCTTTCATTTCGGGGAACGTATAGCCTCAAAGTATTGTTGAGCTCCGTCAGATGGAATAGTGCAGTGGCTTGAGGCGCAGTGACAACTTCAGATCCTACTGAAACCTTTAGGACTCGGGAAATGTCGTCGCTAAGGTATACTTCGAGATTACTAAGCAAACGAAATATAGATGTTGGATCGGCGCAAACACGTTGGCTTTTCAGATGCGCCGCGTATCTGGCGTATTGTCAGAAATTATTTTTCAAACAGAGAGAATACAACTGACCGACACATCGCGTAAGATTTCTTCCGAAGGTCAAGAGTGAGTCGCAGATCATTCGTTCCGCCTTCAACTTGTGTTTCTTCTGTGACGAGACTCGACAGATACTTGTTTTCTAGCCCCAACCCGAATAGAAATGGACGAATTGAATGCACTTCTTCCAAAGAGAATTCGAGTATATTGATTTTGCCCTCGAAGGCTCTTCTGAATTCACGCCTATCTGGTATCGCAAACCACTGAGTGGAAGTTCGCCATTCTAATCTGCCTGTAAACACTGTGATGGGGAAGCAATGACAATTGACCAACTCTTGCAGGTCGTCTGGACTAGGCTTGAAGGCACATATGTTCAATATCATTTGCAGAATGTCTTGTTTTGTGGGAGCATGGTCAACCTTCTCCCGCAATGCCCGAATGTGCATCGGTAATGTGGGCTTAGGTATCTCCAGGATATTGGTGAAAAGTGGAGCGTATCCAGCATATACAGTCGCAAGTGAGAACTTCCCAGGGAGTTGAATATCGTCTTTAGCCCAGACACAATCTGCAGGAGGATGCCATGTTTGGGTCACGGGGTGATAAATGAGCTGCTTTTCCCTGAAAGAAATCCTAACTTAATTAGCATTTGGAGCGCCAAGGGGGAAGTGATAAGTTACTGGATTGACGAGTTAGTGTCATCGTCGTGAGATTGACTGCCTAGTTCTCGATAAATTTCAAGCACTCTGTCGTGATTCGTCAATTCCCGCCTGATCGAGATTGCTTTGAGGGATTCGAGATACTCTAGATATTGTGAAACTGTCGCGTTCGGGATCTGTAACACAGTGGCAAAGAGGTACTGTAAGCCTTGATATGGAGTAATAGTCGATAGTCGAGGCATGTACTCAAACCATATCGGCGCGTTCCACACGCATTGTTTTCGTGTAACCCACCCGCTAGAGCTTGGAATCCATAGACAGGCTTGATCGAATATTTGTCTTATGCAGATTAGTGGAGAATTAGACGGTATTTCGGTACGAGTCTTACCTCAAAAGCTCAATGTTATTCTGGCTGCGGCACCTTGTCTGCAGCTCTAGATAGATATTGGCGACATCTATACTTGCGATAATTGTACTTTCCAAGGTACTGACTTTCTGTAGGACAAAGAGCCAGAATTGAAGGTTCTCGTCGATGGTCACTCCAAATTGCTTGAGAAAATGCCATGCTCCAGCATTTTCGTTCGTCATCCCAGCCAACTCTCGGATATAACCAAAGTCTTGAGAGACAGAGTATCTGTTGGTAATTGACAACAGACTAGGTAGGGGTAGGTATGTATCTTTGAGCCTTCTTTCGTTATCTGAGTGGAGAATCGGGATGTTACACTTGGAAAAGAAATTATTCCAGGTGTTACAATTATTGAAATGTTCCCAATCAGCCTTAAGGACGCCCAAAAGAAATTGCGGTTTCTTCTCCGCGATGAATTTCAACTCCTGAGACATACTGCTGACACCGTAGTCAGTTCTGCTGCAGAGCTGGATCGTTGTTTTGAGTGAGAGGAAAGAATGAAGCCAATCAGAGGGTGTTTGATCATGGCGCAATTCCAGTTGCTGAAGATCATCAAAATAATCGTCTCGTAAAATATTCATGTTCAATTCCAGCCGATCTTCTACCGCAGAGGCTAGTAATTTTGCCGCTGCATAATCGCCTGCTCCCCGAGGATAATATGTCCAGCCACGAGAGGGCCCAGGGACGAACCACTGAGGCCGTGTGTTAACGAAGTGAAAGGAATCACTTCCAGACTGAAGTTGGTCATGATGCCAATACAGAAACCTGACGTGTGGCTTATGAGCAGCAACGTCGATGGGTGAACGAGTTTGGTATCGTTGCTGAATCAAGGGAAAGATTGCTAGCGGTTCGCACTCAATGACTGAGAGTTTGGAGAATAGCAATTTTCGGGACTGATTTAGTAGGGCTTCTTGATCCACCAGGCTGAGAGATAGATCTAGAGGTACGTCGATCCCGCCACTAGTCGGGAAGAAGATGCTTCCATTATGGGGAATCACCCAGGCTCCACTGATAAGAGGGACCAACGGAAGACGTTTGATCTGCGAGGAAACCGAGCGATATTGTACCAACCGGATTAACTGATTCGCGACTTTTGTTTGCCAATACGAAAGAGAAGGCTTGATGTGCATTCGCGGCTGTCTTCGTCGGAGGTCGTGCTCTAGTCTCACGATGAAGTCCATGTCATTGAGTGCCCTCGTATCCAAGCATGCCAGAATATCGTGGTCCCCGGTTCTATCATATTCAGTACAGACATACGCACTATCTCCATTATCTAAGTCCGGAAGAAGTGGTGCGCCGGTATCATCTTGTGCCCACGGCGGAACGATTCGAAGCTGAGAAGCCAAGCAGAGCCTCTCGCTCTGGGTGTAAAAGACTGATCGACTGTGCAGAGAAGTCAAAAGCGTATGTCGTAATCGGCCCCAGAATTCGTCTGCGATTGGATCTGTGGGAATATACCGAATCCACCGATATTTGAGGGTCGCATGGAGAAGAAATTCCTGGACAGTATTCAGAAACAGATTTGACGCTTCTTGCAGCAATCTGCTGTTCCAAGGACTATCAAAAACATCTTCGCGGCTAGCCTGGCATACGAAGTCGGACTGGATAAGAAACTAAATATAAACTGTTAGCGCCATAACCATACAAGAGCAGAAGTGGAGTTTTACTTTATACCCAACCTGACGCACGGGAAGATAGGCAAAAACATGTTGATCCTCAATTATTGGCTCGTCATCGTGTGACAGTGGGAAAGCGAGTACCACTTCAGCGGCTCTGACATTTCTTCGCAGCTCTTCAATGGGCATGTCCGGAATTGTGCGCTTTGCAACCCAGAAGTACAGCGAGGAAGGAATCGAGTTGAACGTTTTTGTGATTATAGCGCGATTGCCTTCGGCCTTGACTGAGTAGATTGTCTCCTCTACCGCTCCCTCTGAGGGCTCAAGCCGGATAGAGAGTACCTTCAGCTTTTTCAAGAACAAAAGAAAGGTATCAGGGAGCTTTCGGAAGTCGTCGAACAGTCTTTCTTTGTCGTAATGAGGGAGAAGTTGAAGGCTTATACGAGTCCGAATGCCAGTAGGGAGAGTACCATGCGCTTCATTGAAAGGCGTGACCATTCCCAGCCCACTCTCGTCTTGGCCTTCTCGACGATTGTGGAAAGCAAACGAATACGGACCTGACTGCACGTGTACTTTTGAAGCAACTTTGAATACCGACTTGAATCCGATACCCTTCTCCCCTACATAACCCGACACGTTGGCTTTGGTGCTCTCACCAATGGAACATATCGCTCTGATATTGGATTCTGAGAAGCCATCTTCATTTGAATCGATGAAGATCGCGTTCTCACTCACGCTAAAGTGGAGGGAAGGATTTTCGGACTTAGTTGCACAGACAGAGTATGCATTGTCTTCCGCATTCTGGATCAGTTCATACACGAATCGGGTATCCTTGGCATATAGATTCTTTGCTAATCTACCAAAGTTTAGTTTACTTACACAAAAGAAGTGAGTACGACAACTTACGTTCTCGTGGCAGCTCCCAGCTGCCTCCGAACAGCCTCAAAAGATCGCCAGATATTTGGTCTCTCTTGCTGCAGGTGCTCTTGATCCTCTACACTTAGCCCGCCTCTTTCCTCTCTGAGCTGGTCGATGAAGACTGCCCCTTCTTCTACGGTGACAAGTGGCATAACTGGCGTCTGCAAATCTTTCTCCTAGAATGGTTACTATCAAGAGACGGGTTCAGATCCACCTAATGCGGTAACGCGATATATATGAGAGTAAATTAACGCATTAACATTGGCCTTTGGCCTTCTCTGGTGCCCCTTATCATTTCAGGCGCAAGAATATACTACTCAGCCTCTTGAGCAGAATTGCGGCAAAGCCAACATTATCTGCGTAGTTTGTGCATAAGCGCCAGCTGGTCCAATCAATCTTTGGGCGTTCGAACATTTCACAAACCTGGCATCCAATGCTTGCTATTTCTCAATACTTCATACTGATATTGTGTCGAATCGAATCCTCCTTTTGCACATTTTGTAGCACGCGCACCTTATCAAGAGATTGGCTTGATGTTGAAGCAATGGAGGTGGCAGGTTTGCTGGAAATCTCGTCATGTGTGGTTCATTCCACGTTGACAGCATTGTGGCAGAATGGAAGAGCAAGCGCTACAGGTGTGATTGCCTACTTATAATGTGTCATGTCTGTTGGTCATTGACAATACTTGATCTTTTGAGGGTGAGGAGATGATACTGTAAGAAACACGAAACCTGGTGGCTGAAAGAAACGAGGCAACAAGGCGATTTGTGCATCACGTGCCTTTTCCAATAGGAGTTTGGGAAAGAACCTGTTCGTTAAGCGTCTGTTTGTTTTTATCTCTCGATTCCTTCTATCTAATCTACTGTAGCATCCCTCCACCGCTTGTGTCGCTCTGCTTTCATCGTGGTTAAAGCATATTCTACCAGACTACTCGCCTATTCTGGCCTATTGACAACTGTTCGTCGTCACCTACAAGCTTTTCTTCCCACGGCTATATCATAGTCCAACTATTATATTAGTAGAAATAGGATACAGAAGCTTCGTCTTATATTATTTCAAATCTAGTCTTCCTCTCGCTATTATAAAATACATATTATATAGCTATAAACTAGGATAACTAGATTAATAAGTTTATTATCCGAACCTTAGGATAAGAAGTATAATTATAATTATTAAGGTTTACGTTACTAGAAAGAAAAAGGTAAGAAGTTACTTTGTATGGGAAGTTAGAGACGAGATAGAGCTAGGCTGGATAAGGGAGGTGATTTACAGGGGTGGCGGGCAGTGGCGCGGGCTATGAGATCTTGAGATGATGTTTTTAACAACATTAACCTGTAGTGTTATTTCGACGCCTTCAATTGGGTATAAGAGGGCCGGGAGATAATATCGAAATTTAATGGTGAACGCGCAGAAATCAGTTCCTGAATGTTTCATTATCGACGGTCATTCTTACCCTCAGCACCCGCACCGAATCGCTAGACACTGAAACTCATATGCGGGACGTAGAGTCATCATCTAGTGTGACGACGAGGTTCGTAGTCGGAGAAAGCTGGTGCGGGTTGTCTATTACTCGAGACTCTTGGTCTGGTGGTTTAGCGCATGTATTTCCTCCACAACTTTTCTTACGCCAACTATCGCAAAACATGCTGCTGTAAGTGTCGGGTTACAAGCGTTCTGGGTCTCAATCACACCACAGCCTCCAATGCATAGATTACTCAATCTCCAAACTTTAGAGTGTCTATCAACCACCGAGTGTCCGTCATCCTCCTTTCCAACTCGGGTGGTGCCGCAGATGTGCGTGGCCGCACCTGCAGCAAGGAATCTTGGCTCACCACCAGGTAAGTAGTCGCCAAGAATGGCGGCTGTGGTTTTCATGCTACCCAGCGAACCTTAATATCAGAGACGTTCCCATTGCAAACAATCAAAGGGAATCGGAAAAGCACTCACTTTCTCATCATTGCTTGCGCGCGATCGGTGTCTGCCTTCGTAACGCGATAGTGCACGATTGGCTTGAGGCGATCGTTAAATTTCGTGCAAGTCACATAAGAGCTTGACACGGTGTACGTACCTGAGGCATACCGAATTGGTCCTTAAGCTGTGACGAAAATTCAACATAGTTGTGATAAACAGGCTTGACGTACCCAAAGAAACGGAGGTCGAGTATAAGACGTGGATCTACTGAAGTCGGAATTGTATTGTAATAATAGAGATCACGTTGAATTTGCGTGTGCCATGGATGCTCTATGGAGATCGGAATGGTAATCTGGTATACAATCAGCAGCAATTCGACGTAGCCAAAAATCTATACTAGTCCCAGGGAAGAACGTACCTAGGGTGGAGGGTCGTTGAAAGGAATGCACAACGGATCGTTAGAGAATTTCTCGACATGCTCATGACAACGCGGATCATTCCACATACTCTGCATCAGGCTATGGCTCATCACAACCTGGCATACAGCCATGGTTTGCTCGGTTAAATAACGTCCCTGTTCGTCCTTAGCTTTAATATCTCATCAACCGAGTGGATTACTTGTTACCAAGGCGGCATAACCCGTTTCTGCACGAATATCGGAATTGAAGAGGATTCCAGCAGTGAGAACTACTCCAGCGCAGATGATATACTTTCTGGCTTTGGCTATAAAAACCTTGTTCGTCTGCAAATCAGTGATTTCAGCGCCAACAACTCGTCTTGATGATTCATCTATCAGCAGCCTATCACAACGATGCTGGGATTTGAGCTCAAAATTTGTACCGTTTTACTCTGGATCAGCAAGGCCTCCCAGTACGGTGGCAGGGCTTGTCCAACGCACGCATTCTGGACCCCGTATATTTCGCTTGCAGGCTAAGGGAAGATTCACTCCTGTTCGATCCTGATGTGCTCGAACAAGAGTATCCTTGACCCATCGGTGACGAATGGAGTGGTTAAAGGCTGTATCAGTGCTATCAAAAAGTGTCTTCGCATGGTCGTGTAGGATTATCCATTCATCATTAGTTAAAATGTCGGACCGTTCAATCGTAGGATGTTGTTCTGGTATGGCACAGCTCCAGTATGAGCCCATGCCACCAACCTCCCTAACAATCGGGGCGGCCGGCAGACCGTGACAGGATTGCTGTTCAGCGCTTCCGTGATCGATTACGGACTCGTGGACACTACGAATAATTAAGGTCTACAATCATGTACTATAGACCGTAAAGCCACCAACCATGATTTACAGCACGAAGATGCGATCTCTGTATCGGCTGTGTCTGATAATAGACTAAGCCCTTGCTATTGACGTAAGTAAATTGGCACATAGTTTGGAAGGCTTGGAACATACGTGAACAACACTCTGATTGCAAGCGCATGTAAGTCTACATCTGCTGTCATAGGTCATTGTTTGGGAACGTACCTAGTATTTATATCACCACACCCTTGAACGGCATTACTGTTCTTCTTGTGATCTCCTATTAATCTGGTCTCCCTGGAGTACGTTATTCCAATTACACAACATAAGTCAATCTATTACTTACTGCTTCCCCAGCTCGACCATGAGCACGTTGATGTTTGGATCGTCGTCTATGATAGTCCGGGCGTAAACAGCCCCAATAAGACCGGATCCGACAATCAAGACATCTGCTTGTAGAGGTGCTGCTTTGTTAATTTTATCGTGAGCATTCATATTTCATGAATACCTCAGCCCTAATATCCCTGGATTAGGAGTCTAACGAGCCCCACGTGAATTGTATGAAGTTTCGAATTACCCACAATGGATTAACAGGATGAAGATGTGAAGATTGAGCATGAATACCTACTACCTTTGATCTTCAGAGGCCATAAGCAAGTATCAAATGTCAACTAGGATTTGACAAGCATGCATATAGGTTTTCTACGCTGATGTTGATGGCCATATGGCTTATTGAAAATCATGCTCCCTTCGCGTGCTGTGGACACTGGTTCTTGATGAAGATTTGTCAAAAGTATCCAGCTGAGCCTCGCCCTCACGATTACGGATGTTACGAGATCGTTCATCGTGTCTTGGATCGATGGGTCATGTTAGTGGTGTTCTCATCATGTAGTATAACTGTGTGTTGGTGTGTTTTGGCCTGCCGGCCAGGAGCTGCGCCGATCTCCAAAGAGGTACGAAATCGGCGCTGATAGAAGCGTACTTGCTTGACAAGGCAGTGAAGATCAGTGGGGAACTTCCTCCAACATGATTACTTCTAGGTGTAAGGGTGTGAGTTGATGCAAGATTTCGACTTGTTCATTCCTTGGAGCAGGTTCATATTCCCGATCTATTCATGCAGAGGACGACCAAGCACGTGCCATACCTTATGCGTGGTAAGAAACAGCCTCTTTAGGTATAGCGGCTAACATCCATTTAGGGGTCTAGTAGCCCATAATCAATAACTTGATGGAATGAGGCTAGTTTCGTGGAATTAAGGTTATTAATAAGTTGATAGATTAAAATAAAGGTAAAATCTGTGGATTGGACTGTAAAATACTAGCGGATACACGAACAAGTCGCTGTATATGACACATAGCCACTTAGATTTATGCCTCTTTTAGCTGCCGTAAACCTATCTATTTGTTATAATCAGAACCTATAGCGCCCCATCCCATAAAAACAGTATTTTATCCATGGATATAGCCCTCCTTTCATCAACCCAAGGGTCGTAATCAATTCATAAGATTAGCCCGGCTTCACCAATATTTTCGAATCTATCAGTCAAAATGAGGAATACTGAAATGAAATGGAGCCCAATAGTGCTAAGGGAAGGTAAAGCTTGGAGATTTACAACAATAATCAGCTCTTGTAAAGGATAAGCAGCGTCACTGAACGCACTATTACTTCGACAGGTGCCGATGCGCTGTAATGTGGGAAGCAACACGATATATGAAGAATTCGGAGTTCAACACAACAGTCCAGAGCTAACGTCGCAACGAAGTTGTACCACTCTAGTGCCTCTTCGACAATGACTTCAATCAAGCTCAATGACATTTCGCATCGGCGTTTCAATCCCTTCACAAATTCCTGGGTACTACTCGCTTCCCTAAATAAAAATAACCGGCCTCGGCAGTAAGTACCCTCCTGACTTCTGTTCCGAAAGACAACTTAGATGAATAATCATTTAGGGGACGCAAAGAGGCTTCAGCATTTGGTGGTAGGCAAGCACATGATCCTCAAGTGAGTAAAGCTAGCGATACCGATACTGGTAGCCCAATTACTGACTTGAGAGTGCTATCTCTACCCCGGTAACCAAAGAGCCAACGGTGTCCGCAACCCCAATTACGCGGATACTTTCCTCTTCGAGAATGACTATAGCACTATGCGGATGGACGAAGGTAGATGTGATACAAAAGCTTGCGAGAAGCGTAAATCAAAACCACCATTCTCCAACAGAACATAGACTAATTATTACAGACTTGCTCCGAGACACCGCTGCAGACCTAATGCGTGCTGAGGCAGTGATTGGGCGATGCTATGTGCTTACCTATTCTGTTAATCACCATCACGGTGTGTCGAATATGACGTGTCAACAAGTGCTTGGTGTTGTTGAGGCGTGGACCGAAGTCTACACCAAATATCTCGCTCCTGGCAATCCCATGAGAAAGACCCATGAGAAAGACCTCCACAAGCATGAAGTGCCATGAAATGGACTCCAGACTCGAGTCTTCATTAGATATCGCGAGTCGCAGATATATGCAGATATTTGATAATAACGGAGAGATCGTAGGATGCTCAAATGCGCATCCCTATAGCCAGATTTGGATAACTTCAAGTATTCCAGATGAGCCCCAGCTGGAGCATTCACAAATGAACAAATACCATGATGAGCATCATGGGAGACATATGCTACAAGACTATGTCGAGCTTGAAATAGAACGGGAAGAACGTATTGTTTAGCAGAACGATGCGTTTCTGGTGGTATGTCCATGGTGGGCGGTCTGGCCATTCGAGATCCTTTTGTTACCAAAACGTCAAATTCGAGGGTTGGTTGATCTCAACACAACAGAAAGACTAGAGTTTGCCCGAGCCATACTGCAAATTGCGAGAATCTATGACAACCTCTTTGGTACTACATGGCCCTACAGTATGTATAAACATCCGCAAATCCTTAATGGCTCCTATGTAACGATTGCTCATATTGACAGTATCGGCCATTCACCAAGCACCACTGGACGCCACAGAAGCTGAGCTCAAAACTAGTTATCTACATGCCCATTTTAGTTCACCTTTGCTGTCCCCATCAATAAAAAAGTTCTTTGGAGGCTATGAACTATATGGGGAACCAACGCGCGAGATAACGCCGGAATTTACCGCAGCATGCTTACGACACTCCGCAGCACAACTCACTGTGCCCTTGCAAGATTCCACAGCTACTGACGTTCGAATTTAAGTTCGTTCAGTATTTACAATGGTGCTCAATACCAGGGTCCATAAAGCAGGGTTCTTTTTGCGATAATGATGATGGAGGAGATGGTTGAAGTTACGGCTGTGCTTCACTTTGTTATTTGTATCTTCGAATTCAGGCCAATGCATCGAGTTGAATTTGTTCAGACATTTTATAGAACTTCTTGATAGCCATGCAGATGGGCAGCGCTCAAGCACACACATACATCATTGAAAATTGTTACACTGAACTTGCCGTGTTGCAAATGGCTGTGGAGTATGCTTTGCTCCATCTATCGCTTTCACGATACTATTACGAAGATGTGAACGGAGTCGATCACTGAAGGGTGAACTGGGCGCTTTGCAATACCGCCCTAAAAACTATTAATGTAAGCATCCTGGGGAATTCATAATTTTGCTTTGCACTGAAGGGCGCAGCCTTTACACGATTGCTTGCTCGGAATTGCCAGGCGTACAGCGAGCCTTGAAATGGCATTCGTACGCTATGTATATGGCGCATCACACTCCGCCCTTTTCCTCAGAAAGCTCGTTCATCTGGCACAGTCTATCTCTCCTTATGGTTGTATTCGCTGCTCGCTTTCTTTAATCTACAAGTCAACCAAATCTCTAAGCTGTTTCATTGTATCCTCTAGACTTACAACCACGTGTCCAATCGTCCTCCTATCTTCGTAAAGCTCGAAATCGTCTTGCCCTTTCAGGATCTTGTCCCCGAAGAAATGGATTTGATTGTAGGTTATCCCACTCCTTTGCTTTTCAGCCTCGATATGTCTCAAACAATATGTCTTGTCCCATCCCACCGGGAACGCATCAAAACAGGTCTGCCCGCCAATCGCGTATTGCAACTCCAAGTTTGCAAATTGCCTCTCTAATGCCTCAATCATTGTTGATCGAATACCATGTACTCTGTCATATCTTTCAAACTCGTCCATTTCATCGTAATTCGCAAGCTGGCCTATTGGCGAGACATTCATATTACCATTTCGCAACTCGACAAAAGAGCCTCGCTTACTAGGAAGGTCCGAGTCAGCGATGTATCTCTGCACCCAAGTCACAAAAGCCTTATAATGCGGTTCCCCGATCCATTCGATCAAACTCGTTCCGGGGAGTCGAAGACCCATCCTGAATGCTGTCACCCCATTTTCAGCAAAGCAGAAATCAAAGAGAGAAGTCACTGGAACAGAATTATTGCTGAGTTGCCGTTGTTGTTTGCTGATGGGCCCGCCGCTTACATAGCCGATGGCACACTGTTGGCGGAGTTGGGAGAGAAGTATGTGCATTTCCGGTAAGACAACCTGAATGGACTATTATGTACGAAGCTAAGAAGTAGAGCGATGGAAAACATACCTGTTCCTCACGACATAGGGTACCGTCGAGATCGAAGAGGCAGATCGTGTTCTTCATTGCACGATCCTGGAGGAGCGGGTATGCCATTTCAAACCTTACCTCGATGGTAAAGATTGTCCTTGATCATTGGCTTGGGGGTTCTAAGGTACCACTGCGGTAGTCATGAGTCAAATCACGCATAGGTATGAATTCGTACCGTGAACATTGCCGGATACAGACACCAGTAAGCAATGATTACTACGAAAATAAGCTCGCATGCCGACAGGCATGGGGATATGCGTTGTTACTAACACCAGAAGATAATGCTTATACCGATCATTGATTATGTTTCTGAATCAAGTGAAAAAGGAGCAGCATGGAACTCTTGTTTGTTAACTTGTACTAAGATTTTGTTCAACTTCGCTCAAAAAACACCAACGGTACTTCAACTTCTTTACAACTATTGTCCTCCCAGCGCAAGCTTCATCTTCAGTATGGGTAGCCTCTCCGAACCAGAAATCATGAAACCTGTCCTCGATATGCCTGTTAAAGTACAAGCACTTTTGCTTCGTGAAAGGACAATAAGCCACAGCAAAGTACCAGGACTTCGACTGAATACTGTCCAGCATAGGCAACGTATTCCCACCGCTGATCAGATTGCGTTTCGCGTCAATCTGCTTCGCAGTCTCCGCCAAGGTTGGAACAATGACGATACGGAGGCCAAATTTCTTCAGGTCGTCAACATGGTCGAAACCGACGGCTGCAATTTGTTCGGTGGCCTTATCGACCCGGTCATCTTCGAGCAACTCGTTGCAAGATACGATAAGATCCAGCTACAATCTGGCGACAACACATTCATGCACTCATACGTCAACCTTGCTGTCGAGCATGATTTCATCTTAGGCGGCAGGCATGTTGAAGCTTTCAGCCATCCGCTCCTCATTGCCATCATCTCTTACCTTCTTGGAGGGTCAATTCGAATCGTCGACTTCAGAGGAAAAGATAGCAATCCCATTTCGATCAATGCTCAGGACAACATGCTACATATTGACAATACTCCGTTCAAAGAAGAGTACAAAGTCTTACTCAATTGGCAACGTGGTCAAGTGCAGGGCCCTTCTGGTCAAAACTTTACGTTCCTACCCTGGACCCATAAAGGAAACCGAGATGTTCTTGCGGACCAAGGCGGAATGCCCTAGTCAACAGAAAGAGACAGTCTTTTTGTTAGTCATGAAGCTATCGACGGACTTTTCGACTTCCAAAAGGACGTCAAAGGGATCTCTCGTGTGGTTGAAGCGAGACACCCTGACCAGCCACTGGCTATTCTCTTTCCAGCAGGAGCATTGGTCCATTATCACTATCGCACCGAAGACGGGGATCCCAGAAGCTGCATCATAACTGCTTTCCATTTGTCTAGCAAGCATCCAGGCCAGATCGCTGAGCTACTACTTGTTCATGGCCGAAAGAGAAGCCTCGTCGAATTTCTCGTTGGACATCAGGACGAGCATTCAAATGATGAAATGCTAGATCTGCTCCAGACTGACTCTCACCATATTGAGAGCAAGCTCCACGAGCTGTTCCACCCATCTCATCCAAGCAAGATCCTTGATATTGGGCCTCTTGCTCTGGAGGGTGACAGGTTGGCTAGATGGCGTAAGGCTGTCGTAGATGCGGCGAGCCCTTTGACGCACAAGTACAAAAACAATCTTCGCCTATCTGGGATAGACTTTAATGACCTTGACGCCCTTACGGGACAATTGGCAGCCATCATGGACTACGACAAACACTGCAACTTGCAGATGATACTTTATGAAGATGGCCGTGGAGAGATCCTTAAACCAGGTCGCAAGCTTATCGGCGAAATGAAGAAAGAAGCCATCCAGGCTGGATTGGCAGCATGGGTCCATGAACTCCGTGCTGGGTCATTCTCAGCACACGATCTGGTTCAGCCAAAAACCTTGGGGGTATAGGCTGATGCGGTTGCCACACTGGCGGAACATCTGGCCAAGGTTTTGGATACGAGAGCGTAATGCAGCAACCCGGAGTCCTTGTTAGGTCAATAGAAAATCTTTATGTCATTAAGGCGTCTGATGATGGACACCGGTGAAGCTATTGTAAGGTGCGAGGGGATTGAGGCTTTTATCGCCACCAGCTTGTTCCTCTTCCTGACGTCGCAGGAGATTTACGCTCATCTGTGTGAGTCGGACAAGATCGCTGTCCGATCCATAGTGGTTGTTTTCCTGAGGAATTACGTGGCTACGGTTTTACTTGTGGAAACAATGGTGTCTTCTTAGAAATGCATCTAGCGCGTCCGTAGTTCCGTGATAGCTAGATCTTAGCTCTTTACTTCAATCGATCAGTACCTTTACACTCCTTATAATAACCATGATCAAGCAAACACCAGTGCTAAGTATTGCTACGACCCTGTATCGACCTGTAGTACAGTCTCTCAAAGAAACAAACCAGAGAGCAGCTATCTGCTGGGTATTTGAGCGTCTTCCATTATCAGTTCCAATTGTCATGTGCTGGCTTTTGGCAATGTTGCAGCAACTGCAATAAAATCAGTATGCGATCCAAAATTATGCTTCCAAAGTTAAGAGAAGGCCAAATTTGGTAGTGATCGTGCAGATTTCTAGATGGATCAGTGCTAATGTCGCTCCGTACCTTTTCCGTGTAGGTAATAAGCGTAAGCGGTGCAAGAGGTGCATACCCAGCCGAATCCTATAATATTGTAACAAGCATGCAGCAATATTGATTACCTTTGTATTTTTTGAGGTTCCCCAGCAAAGCATAAGCTCGCATCACTGGCAACAAGTCAGCGACCACACTCAGCCCACGCAGCGTAACATCCACGCCTATCGCGCGAAATAAGTGCCTTATCGTTTGCGGTGCTGCTGCAGACTAGCGCAAGCCTCAGAACTTACTCAAGTAACCAGACTTTCCAGTATATTCGCTTTCCTTAATTTATCATCGGGCGGTACTTATTGTGTCATCTCATATTCTTCAATTACATCCAATATGAACAACAACTCTCAAGGCTCAGACGAAGATCATCAGCTCCTATATGAACACCAGCGGATAGGTGGACAAGATACTTTCAACGCGTTTCCCTTCACTCACCGTCAATGGCGCCACATCTCCCACGGAGCAGTGGAAGCTCTTCTGCTTTTCATGATCGTAATACTGATCTCTACATCAGTAATGAGCCCGCAGAGTGGACACCACTCGAAGAAGACTCCAACAGTCGTACCCATGTGTCAGTAATCTCACTCAGTCTCTAGGATCTATTTAATCTAACATTTCGGTCCGAAGTCGACCAAGTTGATCAATTCACACAGTGGAGTCCCGATCTAAGTTTTGTTGATTCGAAGATGTTTACAGATCCCGACTTGCAGCATCGGCTACTTCATGAATAGCTTGTCAGACTGATACCCTGTGTGTAACATATACCCATATAATCTTGGCGATTAGTCTGACAGTCTACCAGCCAGCAGAGGATTCGTGGAAGTACTGAGTCCAGAAAAATTCAATCTTCCGCCTCCTCGAGTCTACAACCCTAGTGAAAACCCTAAATATATGATTACAGCCTTTCATCAACTTCATTGCGTGGTAAGTCTTTCCAAAGAGCCTTGCGCACGCCGCCACGATATGGGCTGATTGCTGTTCAAAGAGTCTTACATTATACGTGCCTTCTCCGCTGCTCGTCTAGGAGATTCAACTTTCGTCTTCGACGACGTCCATTTGATGCGTGAGTCTACCAGGATTCCTAGATTTCCGGCGATGTTGACTCTAGCTCGAGATTGTTTCGACTACCTGCGACAGGGTATTGTATGTGCTGCCGACTCAACACTGGAAGGAAATACTTCGTCGACTGATGGTATACATCATATGTGTAACGATTTCGATGCATTAAAAGAGTGGGCAAGTGAGAATGGAGCAGCTGATGTACCGTGGCAACCGTATCCCGGATAGAGCTGTTAGGATCTACTATGCAGTTGAACGTCGTTTCCGCCGGTTGTAAACATCGTGGTGAAATGAATGCATGTATTTTGCCAAAGTTTATTTCTTAGCAAAAACGAATCTGAAACGATTTGCCTTCATGACTTCCTGCTCAATAGCTAGAGCTAACAATGACAAGACCTAGTGCCTAAGTACAAACTCGTTAACGTGGCACTAACAGCTTGGCATGCTCGGCTGGCTTCGGACTCAGAGCTTTGTAATATTTTTTCTGCACGCCAAAAGCAATAGATCTAATGATTTGTTAGCATTTGAAAGCTTGATGAAACACACAATCGCAGAGCAAGTGATTGTGCCCGGCAAATTATACAAATATGGGTCGCGAATTAGTATAACAAGGGAGAACACCAGGTACTCATCTGGCACTTGATACGGGATGAACAATTATTAGGATATATATGCGTTTGTTCGAAAGCAACACTTCGACAACACCTTGGTTGCTCTGATCAATTGACCACAGACACCCTGGCTCAGCATCGTGGACAACAAAACTCGCCGAATTGACAAATCATTTAGGAACATCAGCAATGTTCACGTACCTCTCTATCCCTCAGGGCTAGAAGATTTCTAGTGTCATTGGTTACGGATGTTCGATGCCTTCCTGTAATCTGCCATCTGTCATCAATACCACAGTGTCCCGTCCGCTTTTTCTGCGCTCTTCGAAGGCGCCAATCCTATAAGCGACAATAATGATAGTATGTCCCTTAGCAACAAACTCATCATCAATGACACGGTTGATAATAGACTCTGTCGTTATATCCAGGGAGGAAGTGACTTCATCTAACACAATGACTGGCATCACTCCGGAGTGTCGCAGTAAGCTGACTTTGACGAGTGCTCGACAGAAAGCAAATAGTTGGCATTGTCCTGCAGAGAGCTGCCGAAACAGTGAGACTATTTGGTCAAAAATTGGGTCTTTACCAAGATCGGGGATGGTGATGGAAGTGGCTATATCATACTCTGGTAGTGTATTGGCCGTTGAGAAATGTGGCCATAATCCTACTTTGACCAAAGCGTCGATAAGGACATCGTTCGATACCAATGCATCAGGGTCTAAATTAAAGCGCAAGGTTTCGTTCGACAGCAACAAGACGTCTTGAGATAATGTGACGAAGCATCGCTGTCGAAGCAAATCAAGCCTCACCTGCTTGATATCAATGCCATCTAGCAAGATCTTACCAGATTGCAGTTCGAGAAGCCGTAAGAGGGTTAAAATCAATATGCTTTTGCCACTATAGAGTGGAGTGAGCTATTGAACCGGTGTTATGTGCAACGCGTGGAGACTCACCTGCCCGTACGCCCGCAAATGAAAATTCTTTGACCTGCGGTGATGTTGAGGCTCACCCCTCGCAGGGTTACCGAGTTCGTTCTAAGGTAAGCGATATTAGCCAGACTGGGGAGGTATCAATAACGTGATACGTACTGGTATAAGGCTGTGATATTACGAAACTCGACATATCCTTCAGTAGGCCAAGCTTCAGGAGGGACTAGATTTCGGTACTTTCGTTCCTCGGAAGGAGTGACTTGCTCAAGTATTTTCAAACAAGCAATAGCGCCGAGAGAGGTCTCTAGCGTCGTCCAACTCTCCACGAGTTTCAACAGTGTCGTGTTCGCTACAAGCATAACATTGAGCGCGATCCCGACCTGTGCTCCACTGATATGTTTTCGAAAGCCTACAGCTATAGCAACAACACTGATTGCAATGGCTGCGGCCAGAAGGTCAAGTACAACATTTAGCCACCTCTGCGCACACATCAATAGAAATTCTGGACGTTGAGAGTGGTCAACACTGAGAATATTTTGTTGTACAGTGGCTTTAGACCAGCCAAACGACCGAATTGTTTCGAGACCTTTGATCTAGCACCTCGTATTAGCTTCTCCCAATTATGGAGACTGGAATGCTCACCGATTTCATAAAGCTCGAGAAAACTTCTGCTCGAGACTCTAGCTCCAAGTATCGTAGTTGCCTTGACGTTCGAAGGTATACCCTCTGAATGTAATAAACCACAAGCATACAGGCTGGCACAGTTATGGCGAGCCATCTTTCAGCTACGCAAAGAAGCGCAATTTGCATGATTAGCTTGAAGATCTCTAACACCTTGATTAGGCGGAAACATCAATAACGATGGACGAATTATGCTTACGAGTTACCACAGTTTGGAGCGCTGAAGGTAGATGCTTATCAATAAGCTGTACGTCCTGGCTAAATCTAATCATCTTTAGTATTGCTTGAACGCTATGAATACAAGGTCCCACCTGTTCAATGTCGAGCCAGTGTCATTATTAGAAAAGAAAGAGAAAGGGGCGCTATTGCCCGTCAGAATTTCTCATCGAGGGTGTTAAGATTCAGTGTGTTTACCCTGTCACGATCTCTAGAAGACGTTAGTGTAAGCGGAAGCCGGATTGCGGAGCCAGCCGTATGATCACGATCCTAGTATATGTTCAGCAATAGTATATAATCAAAGAAAGCTCGATAACAGACTTACCACATTTGAGCGCTTGTCAAGCTCCATGACATAAATGATAAAACTAGATAGCCGCAGGCATAGAATGCAGTATGGCTGCTGTCCGAATCCGTCCATAGTTGTAGCCAGTATTGAGGGGCAGTGATAAAGAAGGCATATGCTGCTGTACAGGTTGCAAGCAGCAAGGCGTTTGTGGAGCCGACAGAAGCCAGATAATATCCTTTAATTGTATCAGTCATACTCTCAACATCCAGCATCGGAGGGATAGGTCGCTCCTACCGTATAGCGCCGAGTCTCCACTTTGTCTGGCAAGATCACTTCTAGCTTCGTCCGTTGCCCGAACCTGTGCGATGAACTTGTCCAAAGCTACAGAGTGTACAGCTTTCTCCTTGGTGTGGTCTTGAGAAGCAAACTTTGCTATCGCACCGGCTTTAATCTTGATATTCTGCCAATTTCCCTGATCTACAATTCCATGGTCTCCCAAAACCACGACATGGTCTGCCGATTCGAAGTATTGCGCTTTACGGCAGTAAGACGACGCACTCGGAAGGCCAGGAAGATGAACTTACAAGCATTGCAAACGAGAACGACACTAGACTGCGATCGTCGCACAAAACCTTTGAGTCCAAACAAATTATTGAAAACTATCCTCTCAGTTTTACCATCTAGTCCACTGAAGGTGTCGTCCAGCAAAAGTATATCACACTTGGCGAACAACGCACGTGCAAGTGTCTGCATTTGTTAGTGTAGAAACCTCTAGCAGTCTTGATAAACATACCACCCGCTGTCTTTGCCCTCCTGATAAGTTGAGACCCTTGCTGCCAATTCGTGTTTAATCTCCATCTGGAAGAGCATCGAAATCAGGCGTAAGGCAACATATGGTGGTAACCTCGTGATATCGTCGCTCATATTCGTCATCGTAAGCACCACGAGTGTTGCTGGCACCGTATATGACCTCTCTAATTATGCCATTTGGTAACCACGGTTTCTGAGCACAGTACGCCACTCGTCGTGTCGAGATATCAATGGAACCATGCGTAGGCATAATTTCTCCGAGGATGGCGCGCAATATGGTGGATTTGCCGCTGCCAGTAGGTCCCGATATCACCACAAAGGAGCCAGTAGCTACATTTATGTCGATGTCCTTCAATACAAGTAGTTCATGGCCGATTTGCAATTGACGAATTCGGATAGCGGGAGTTGGGTTTGCTGATCGTCCGGTTGTAGGATTCCAGGCTAATCGACTCTAGGTACTCCTCGCTAATGTTCCGCGATTGGTTCTTAAAGGACGCCGAAGTAGATATGCTTGTATCCTTTCAAAACCGGCAAAAGCTGCCACTGCGCGCGGTACAATGGTTATGATCATGTTCGCAGGATGGGTAACCATACTCAGAATCGCTGTGGTAGTGAACGCGGTTTCTATGTCTAATGTACTGCCACGAACCACTGATATTACAGCATAGAGAACTAGTGTGATGGCCGGAGAAAATATCCCGAGCGCATTAGCTATTTTTTATCAGCACATAGACAACCACCAGAGTGTACCCATGCTTAACAAACCGGACGCATTATAGTATACCATGATCCACTTCAGTCTCGAAGCTATCTGAATCTCCTCTTTACGAAGATCCCGAATATGATGGGTGAGGCGATGTTGGAATCCAAGCATTTTTACAGTTTTCATCGAACTTAACAGAGATGTTGTGGCAGCTATACGATCTTGTGTGGCCTCGTTCCAAGCCTTCTGGCGAGGCTGTAGATGCTTTGCAACAAATCGGCTCATGTGAGAATATACTGCCCTGGTCAGACTCGAGGTTGGAACAAGGGAGTTATGCTTACGGTAGATCAAAAATAGTGGAAGAGGCCAAACCCAGCCAACCTGACCAGCCAACAGTATGAACCCAATCAGTACTTTAATAATTTGGGCCCATGTCTTATGCATCATCTCTGCAATTCCCTCAAGACTATCTGTATTATTACTCATAAGTGTAGTGGCCTTTCCATCATTATAGGGGATACTAGGCGCCTTCATGGTCTTGTGATGAATTAGCCCTATTAGGGCGCCCTTCGTCATGAGCTTCAACCTATTTATGCGATGTTGGTAGATTGCTGTTGAAATCTATAGTCGTTATCAGCATATGAAGAGAGGAGAGGAGGTCTGTATCTGACAGCCATGCCAATGTAGATAACTACAGCTGAGATAATAAGCCAATATCCATGATTCTTTGTGGCATATGCAGGGGATGTCACAACGTATCTAATGGATTCTTTGATCAGATTAGGCTGTGAATAACGGAAAAGGATCAAGAACAGTCGAGGTATAATGGCGTTGAAGAATGGCTTCTTTAAACATTTGAAAAGAGCCAGAGGTAGACTGTTTTTCGTATCTGGTTTAACTAATGGGATGAGATAGAGCACCAGCAGTAGTTTGGAGCTCATGTGACTAACCTCGATGAGACCATGTTTGGAGTAGAGCCCGCCTAGTGAAATCTGGAGTCATGTCTTGACTAAGCACTGGCAAATCCTGGTCGACGAGGATGTTTTTGTATCCTTAAAGAAGGATTGGATTAACCTATGTAAACAAAGCCCGGTGTATGACGCCGTAAAATTCCTCTGGTAATTGGTGCTTGCTGAGATTGGAGGCTGCCGAACATCTGAGACAACACTCGAGCATAAAGAGTATTAGGGACATGCAACAACGGAAGAGTACCACATGAAAGGTCATTGGGTTTCCTGTGGCCTTAAAGGGCATCCCTAGGTAGACAAAATCGGTCAGTGTGGCTGCAAGGAGATAGAGCGTGGCAAGATCAGAGCTTTTATGGGACCGCTGTTGCTCTATGAAGAGAAGTAAACTCAAGCCCAGCACAGCAGGGATAGAAGTGGAGAGTAAGACCATGAGCATAGCCTCTTGTTGAGATCTAGCTCTGTAGATATCTATCCAGTACCGTAATAAGACAAGTGAGAGCAGAGCCCCCAGAGCCTAAAGGTGCCCGGTATAAGATAGAGTGCGAAGTTTTGGAAAAGGGAGACTGACGACTTTGCAGAGCCCTTGCTAGCATGGTGTACTTCTAAATCTGGAATAATACAGCTTCCGAAGTCTAAATAGGAGAAAGAGGAGGAAGACTACTGCGCAAGCTATGTATACACAATATAGAATATATATAGATTCAAATACCATCGTGGATGCTGCGCAGCTGGAGCCTGGGCTGAGTCAAAACGTAATGATAATGCCATTTGCACTACGTGATGTTGGGTCCAGATATAAATGGGACGCTTGATTGAAGAAACATCATGGCAGTGAGCTGAGCAAGTTCCATGGACAGACCTTGAAGCGTTCCAGCAGGCTGGAGTTTGTTAGCTACAGATCAGTCGGCGGCAGCAGTGGTTTCATCAATTAGCCGCGATCGGACGTATTTCGACCAATTATAAGCCTTGAACCTTGCCAAGTAATCATTGTTACCGAACGGCTAAACAAGCCTTCCGCCCCCGCGCAGTCTGTGCTACGTCAATTGAAGCATGTAGATAAGCATTACTGGCTTACAGGAATGAATTGTGGATCTCGTAGGATTCTTAGGCAATGAGACGATACCCGCTCACCTTCCTACAAAAGGAATTGTGCTTTCGATGTGATTATGCAGGAATACAATGCCTGCAAGTGCTGTCTGCTGATTCACTTTCTTGAAACTAACCAGCAATGATGGCACAATCCCATTTAGATTCGAAGGATGAAATTGGTCATTTACTTGCTAAAGAGCGATATCCCAGAGTTACAAGTTATCAAAACAGCGATACTGCTTTGTTCAGAATGTTTGTCGATGGCTCATGCTGCCACAATGTCAAATAATAGAAGTACGCCAACTGAAAGTAGACGACGACAAAATAGAGAGTCACAACAGCGGTACAGTATGTCAAATAGGACGGCGACTCGGTGACAGTCGGAGACTGACATCTGCATCTTTCCAGGAAGGAGACATAAGAAGGGGTGGGAAGAGCAAATTCTCGACATTGCAGACACCTACCAATCCCAACCATCTATGGACCAAGTGTGGTCTTCGCCCAGCACTTCCAACCCCATACCATGGAGCGATGATCGTGTTGTCAATGATTCCTCAACTTAGGAAAAATATCCTGCTGCCACGTTCGAAACATTCGAAAAATCAGAAGTATCTTTTAACGATGCAGAGCTACGTCACGAGGGCAATGCGGGTACAGTAGATACTGGACAACAGAGATTTGTGGCTAGCCATCAGTGTGCATATGCAACCACATTTCAACCGACGGACTCTTCGTTGATATGTATGACGCCGTCCGAAGGTGTTTACACCAACTCGATTCTAGTACCTTCTCTTGACTCCGCCGAAGACTCCAACACTCAACAATATAGTGCTGTCCTGGCTCCGCCGACTCCTTGGGATGATTTAACAGGAGTACCGTTTTCTTTTCCCGCTGCACTCGAAGGCTACGATGGCCAAAATGCTTGGCTTACACCATCATCTCCTAAGCACCACACAAGTGTAGTTGAGCACCTAGTTTCGCTGGGGAAGGTGAATCGCAGCCTCCCGAACATCGCTAGATCTCCATTAAGTCGAGTTTGGCACCAGAAACGTCACCAGCGCAACAGACATCGAAGCAGCAAAAATCCCATTCAGTCTAGTTTCCAGGCTCCTCCTCAGTCGACCACACCAAAAGTGAATTCTAAAGCTGTAGACATGATCACAGGCGTCGAGAGACTTTACAACTTCGGTGTTAGTGTTGGAAACCTTCAGAAAGATAGAGACACACAGAACTCGTTGAGAAGTATGAAGATCAGCTTCATGTCCTTATTACCGTCACCACCAGCCACTACCGATGACCAGGACAGCTCAACGGATATGAGCTTCGAGGATAATAGCGAGTAAGTCCAAAGCCAAGTAACATTGGAAGATACAGTTCAATCAATCAAATGAAATTCTCCTAGGCAAACAGCCAGTTATAATGGCGTCCAATATTTCAGCTAGTGCAAACACGTATGGGTTATGGTCAATATAGGCATGGATCCCAGAATCTAGGCATACGTTCCATACTTCCAAACTCGCCTGTTTTGTTTTTTGCCTGAAACATCTGCGCCTACCATATCCCCAGCGTTCCTGGCCGTTTTACTTCCTATGACCTTCCGTACACATCAAGAATCGAAAGAGAACTGGCATTTTCGTTCTGCCTAGTCGCGAGCCTATAATCTTGTTACCCCTTTGCTCTTTGTCTGAATGCACTCCTTAGCCAGGACCTCCCAATTCCTCTTCTCCATCTTCTTAACATCTCACAATCACAATCATTTCCCCGCCGCTTTCTGCTTCTTTCTCGCCTTCCTCTCTTCCCACCTTGCCTTAGCCCTCAAATCTTCTCTCCAAGTCCTATACATGAGCGCCAATTCGTATGCCTCTTTATGACTCCTTTCCCCTTTCCACATATCTTCCGCTCCCTCCAATGGCCCTTTCCAATCTAGCAAGCTAATGTCATACCATATTCTAATAATGTCATCACTGCAGGAATCCCACATAGTTGTCGGCTCTATATTTGGTGAGGGATGCCATTGCTGTAGAATGCCGTAGCGGCTGAGAAATCCATCGCCGAAGTAGCTGATACCATCGTTGTCAGCAACGTCCACGGAGATTTCTCTGGTTAGATCATTTGCGTATGGTGTGTTGACATTGTCCCGGGGGTTGCGCTTGAAGTCTGAGCTCAATATCGGCCGCGGATTGGGTTTTGACATGGTTGTGCAACTGGGTAAACAAATGGTCTACCTTATCAAATTTGCGATGTATCCATTGCTTTCAAGATGCTGATTAGTGTGGATTGTGAAGATAAATATTTTGAACTTTAGAGATCTGGCATGTGACACGATGTCTGCTGGACTTTTGTGACTGTGAAGTTTCTCCCAAATGACACTGTGACTTAGGAACACTCGATTACATGCTAGAAAATGAGATCGACAATGGATAAATATTAGCCCAACCCCACTGTGCTCAACTCATTGCTACAGAACGGTCCCAGCTCCTCATTCTCATATTACAACTCAGTGAAAGGCTCAGACTCATCTAGTCCAGCCGCTGATACCTCATCATCAAGCCTCATCTCGTCAACCTGCAAGAAGCCATCGCCATTTTTGTCAAATCTGAAATTTACCATTAGCTGATGTCCCCTCATTTTCAACGATCAGAGAGCCATACGCATCAAACTTAGCTTTCAAATCCAAATCATCAGCCGTCTTAGCGAAATATCCCGCAAACTCCTCCAAAGTCATATTCCCCGTCCCACCAACATTAGCCAATCCAAACATCTCCTCATCACTCATAGAGAACGCCTTCTCCACCTCCCCACTCTCCACCTTCAACACCTCCTCATCCTGCACAAGCAAAGATTTCGCTACCCTGCAAACTACACATCATGTCAGTTTTAAATTTCCCTGGCCTTCAATATTGGTAGGGACATACCTTTCCCATTAACAGCATCGCAATTACAGCAAAAGATATTACACTTCCTCAAACCACAGCATTGGAAATTACCATGCACAAACCCATCGTCGCATTGGGAGCGCTGGCATATTTGCCTGTCGGGTTTGCCCGGTCTTGTGGGTATATTTGACCAGGCGATGCATTTGCCGCTGCCGCAGCATTCGGCTTGCACGGCGGTAAAGATGGAGGAGGCGATAACGAAGAGGGTGGTTATGAAATGTTGAGCAAGCATGGTGGTGGATGAATTTGAATGTAGAGATGGAGTGATACTAGGTTTTAAATAGGCGAAGGGGATCAAAGAAATCGACTCGGCTATGCTGAGGATGTGTAAATGTGAACGAGGGGGTGATTGAGATGAAGAATAAAAACACGTTGAAGGAGTTTACACCGCTCTCTTATACGAATTCGGCAGCCATACCATTTCGGCATGCCCGCAAACTTTTCTCTCGAAAGTTCCTGATAATGGTTCCTACGGTGATGAACTAACATCCAAACCAATCGTGCATTGCATGAAAAATCTCCTTGCTGACGATACCCCTTAAAAGTGACTTCAGCTCCGCAACTTTCACGAACTTTCACGAACTTTCACGAACTTCACTTACATTTTGCTTCGAAGAATACGAAAAGAAGCAATTTGGCTGCAAGTAAAGGAATTTGGCCGCAAGAAAGAGGCGGAGGTACGTCCGCTTCTAGCCCGGGCGTCAGTAAGTGGAGTGATCGCCAAGGAAATGGTTGCCGAAGTGGGAAATTTCTTACTCTGCCCCGGCAACTGCCAAGAGCTTCATGCGTCTGTCGCATGATTATGAATAAATTTGTTCAGCCGCAACCCGCTTGCCCTTGGCGGTTCCGCTCTCGGTGCTCCTGATCAGATTTGCAGTCGGTTGATTTTGAGAAAATGAAGTTATGGAATATTACGGGCTACCGTGGGTGTGTGTAAATGTGCGATAATTTGCGAACATAAAGTCTTGTTTTCCACAGGTGAAATTGCGCAAACAACTGAGTACCAGGTCTTCTTCGATATTGATGCCATCCCAATGTTTCCAGAATCACGATCAACAGATTAGCGAGCATTCACGCCTCATCCTTGAACAACCACCGCCCGCCCCCCTTCATAGCCTCCCTATACCTCTCAGCAATAATTTCCCTATCCATCCGATCAACCTCCTCCCGCTGTCTCTCGACCTCCTGCGTACCAGCCATATCGATGTCCCAAAACCCCGGCGGTGATTTAGCCCTCCTGTTAGGATTGACGCGATGTTTGACATAATTATCGGCGATGTACTTCTCCTTGGCTTTTGTAACAAGTCTATTACGATCGTCTCGGTTCATCCATGAGAATTGCTCGCGGTTGAATGCATTCCCAAGGTAGAGTTTTACGAAACGTTCATCGTTGGTGTAGGTTGCTTCTTCTGGGGAAGCGAAGAGTGGAGTTGGGAGGGTGATGTTGAGGGTGGAGGCTAGGTGGCGGAGTGAGTCGCCGCATTGGGGACAGTTTGAGGAGGTGCAACCTTCCATGTGGCTGCGTGCTTCACGGCTGCGAGATTGTTCTGCAACGGTTGCGTCCATGGCTGGGTATTTCTTGACATTTGGCTTAAAGTCACTGAGTCTAAGAGCAGCAATCGGTCGATCCCGCAAGGCTTTGATGTTGCGAGGTGTTTGCACGTTCGATGTTCTGAGAGGTGGTGGAGCGTTAAACTCTGGTCGCGATTTCGGCGCCATGGACTCCGGAGTTGGCAACATTCCGGATGTTGGTGTTTCCTTTGACAGAGCCTTTCTTCGCGGGGCGGGCGTGGCCACTTTAGGCGCAGCCGCTTTGGCAGTTATCCGAGACTTCGGCAATGGAATTTCTGCCTCTGGCTCAGTTTGCTCTAGCAGCTCTTGAAGTCTCATGTCAGCTCTTTTCCGAAGTTCAGGATCCACTGGGCTCGATTTTGGTGGTAGAAAATTACCGTCTTCAGCCAGTAGATGCAGCGCCTTTGCTCCTCTACTTAAGCCGCTTCCTTTCCCTGCTCTGACCCGACTAGAAGCACCGATTCGTGGAAGAATGCGTTGATTAGTGTCCAATGGTTGGAGAGGTCTTGGATAGTTTCGGGACGGAGTGTGATCGTCCTGCAGTTCATCCTTGACCATGAAGCTATGTGATGGTTCGCTGAGTGCACGATTAGCACTCTCTTCTAGAAGCATAGATGGATCGCTGTCTGCTCGCCGTATGGGAGCAAAGTAAAGTGGGTCAATGTTCTCTTCGTCATCACGTAGTGGCAAGTGCTCATTCGACAAGTGGCGATGAAGGTCTTGTTCTCGAGGTAAAGACGTGGATCGTTGTAATCTGAGATCGTCCATAGCTGCGGTTCGCAGAGAGTTGTTTCGATGAAGCTGATTGATACGGCGGCGTTTACGAGGTGTATCAATCTTGTCCCCCACATCATCAAGATCAAGAGTTTCTGTACGAGTGAGAAAGCGATTTGTAGTATGTTTCGCTGGGCTGCTAAAGTGTTCGTCTTTGATGACGATCGGTTGTTCTGGAGACCCATTTCTACCGGCACCTCTTGCAGCAGGCGTGGTCGATTGCGCGCTTGATGCTCCACGCTTGCGCTTGCTCGTCGACCTCGCGGATATGACAATGGGTAAGTCGTTGAGATCGTCCACGACGGCGGAGACATCGGTGCGAACGTTATTTCTGTCCTCTCCTTCTAGATTGCAACTTCCGGTTGTTTGGCTAGACGATGGCTCCTCTGACTGCGCGGCATCCTTGCTTGGAGCTTGAACATGGCCTGAATTGGGCCCATCTTCGTGGAGAAGGGTTTCAGCGACCTGGTAAGGTATTACAGGAGGAATAATAGTAGTCACTTCTTGTATCCTGCCAGCTGGAGCACCTTCAGTGGCGCTGGAAGCAATTGCACGATCTGCATTGCTTAGTTCATGTTGTTCAAGTGGTTTTGATCCATCGGCTGTGCGATCTTCAAGCTCGCCATGCGCAGCTGGCTCATTTCGTGGCCTAGGAGGCGACGATGGCAAATCTTCGCCCGGCTGTGGAACTGCAACAGAACTAGATCGGGCAGTCGAAGGTCTGGAAACCTGTATTGCTCTATCCCTCAACACCCGTCGAAGCTGATCATTCTCCGTCTCAAGTTCTTGGATCTTATTTGATTTCAACTGTTGCTTATGTAGCTGGCGATCACACCACGTCTGCCAATTTTTGCATGTTGCTTTCATCTTGTAGCATTTTGCAAGAAGCTTTTCATGGGCAGTCTCGTGAGCTTTGATGTCGCTGCAGTACTTGTGGACAAGGTCCTGGTAATCTTTGGCGGGAATGGTAGCTTTTTGAATGGTCACTCGGGATGCAATCTGTGATGAATTCGCATCGTTTGCCTTGGCCCGGCCAGGGGTTGAAGATATTTCATCGTTGGCGGGTGTGCTCCTCGAATTCAGGGCGTCTGCGAGTTTTCCATGCAAGACCTCATTTTCGAGTTTTTGCTCCTCGTTCTTCTTGAGAAGGTGGCGGATGAGTTTGTCCTCTGGGATTTTATTAGCATTGGTGAACAGAAGTGAGAGTATTTTGACTTTGTCGAATTGGGTGGATATGATAGAAATTGTGAATTGAGTGAGATTGGGTATTTGAGTGGAAATTGCTGAGACTAGTGAGAATCCAGCTGGAATTCGGTGAGTTTCGTGAGATTCGTGAAAATCGCTGAAAATCGCTGAAGATCGCTGAAGATCGCTGAAACTCATGAGACTCAGGAAAACCACAAGGCTTGTGAAATTCATAAAAATCCATGGAAACCGTGAATCCCATGGACTTCATGACAAATTTGATAAGATCACTCACTCTCTGAAATCTGCTGTTCTGATGACTTCACGTAATTCTCGAACACCGCATTCGAAGCGGCCAGTTGCTGCAGCATGCCAGCTGCATCGTTTGTAGCCTCCATGAATGATATACTAAATGCGCACCCTATTTACGACAGAAGCAGATTCGTGTATCATAGACATCTGTTTAGGATTATCTTTGTTGATGAAATGGGAAGTGGCGAAAGGGCGCGTGTTAACAATGATGTGTTTATGGTAGTCGCGTTATAGCAACACAGGGTGTGCAGGAATTGAGCGCGCAGTAGCGGAAGCGGGCCAAAACCAGCGTTTCCCACCAAAATTAACTATTTTCAAAATGGTCTACCACCTACAACTATAAATAAAATAAGCCTATAATAGCTAAGATAACTAATAACAACCTAAAGATTAATCTAGGAAGTTTCTAAAATATCTGCATCTAATCTAGGTATATAGAAATAGAAATATCGTATAGGAGTCCAGAAAACGCCAGTAAGCGGCAATTCCTAAGTCCAGTTTAACCCGGTTTATTAGAGGAAATCTTCACCTCTAGATTTAGATATCTAGATTAGCTCTATTTAGATTCACGCTCCTATAGAAAGGTAATCT